>VZRW01006807.1:316033-352580 GCA_013398125.1 Aegotheles bennettii | reverse complement strand
GTCAGGACGATGGAGCAAAGCTTTTTCCAGTAATGACCAATGATAGGACAAGAGGCAATGGTTGCAAACTGGAGCCCAGGAGGTTCCATGTGAATATCAGGAAGAACTTCTTTACTGTGAGAGTGACAGAGCACTGGAACAGGCTGCCCAGAGTGGTTGTGGAGTCTCCTTCGCTGGAGACATTCAAACCCCGACTGGATGCGTTCCTGTGTGATGTACTCTAGGTGACCCTGTTCCGGCAGGGGGGTTGGACTAGATGATCCTTCGAGGTCCCTTCCAACCCCTAGGATTCTGTGATTCTGTGACTCCAGCCACTGAGTTGAGCTACTAACACAATCTAAGGGAAAATAAGGAATTATATTGGGTTTGAAATTCTTCTAGCTCATTTGTAAAAAATAAATAAATAAAATCCATTAAGTAATACAGTTTAACCTATTTTACTCTAACTATGTTAATGTTGAATATGGTGGACACTTCTTTTTGTACATACATTTTTATTCTATTATCATGTTAACTGGTCATCAGCTGTACTGTTATTTACTACAGATTGATTAATCATTCATTGTCTTATTAAAACTTTCATTTGCTGCTATCTTTTTCCTTGGAAACATATTAATCTTACAGCTCATCTTTTTCTTTTGTAAATTATTCTTACCCTGCTTGCACAGAGAAATTAATAAATAAATTAGAGATGAATAAACTATGTCAGGATTTTCAAAGCACCTAAGGGAGGTGGGTGTTGCATTCCTAGGAAAACCAAGACGAGTTGGCTGTCTAACTCTCCTAGTCTCTGCTGAAAGCCTATTTTCTAAATAGGCAGCCTTACTGCACAGATTGATGTCCTGCAAGCCTGCTATTTTAACCCCAGTTTAGCTTGTGACTATTTGGATGAGCATGTCAAGACATGAAATAGGAAACTTCAACCAAAAGGTGAATCAAAAGCTCTCCACAGCAGTCCATACTTGGCTTTGCCAAACATGGAGAAGAACTCATGACTGGAAAACACCTTGTCTCTTTTTCACTGGCACACACACATTAAGCACAGAAGTGTTTCAAAGGAGCATGAGAACTGCATAAAGGTCAGAAGTCAAAAAAAGCACAAATATTAATTTGTCTTGGATCCAGAGGAGACACAGCACCCTATCATGGCTTCATTCAAACAGCTCTAATTGGGTTTGCTGCCCATGTATGAGGTCAGGTTTCCAGGTTTAACATACTTCACTATATGTACTTGACTAAATATAAATCAGCAATAAGACTTGACAGTGTGGAGATCTGAGTTCTTTCTTCTGGACATGTGTTTTCGGTTATGGTTGAACTTTTCTCCTCCTCATACTAAAGTCCTAAAACATCTTGTGCTAGCAGTAAATTTTTCAATCAGTGTTTGTTAAAGGAACGTGTGGACATTCCATACGATGTGAGCACTTCTCTTTAATTAAAGTTGTCATTTGTTGACAAATGGACCGCAATTATAGTACGTGTAAGAACATCACACATTCTTTGTGCTGACAAGCCTAATTACATAATTTTCTATATGTATTACTAAGTAAATCAGAGGAAACAGCAATAGTGAATTTGGATCAGCAAATAAGAAAATTGAAGACTTCATTTAAATGATAATGGTAGAATGTGCATTATGAATAAGTTTTAGGTAATGAAATACAATTATTTGATTTTTATGGTACAAAGCAGACCTCCAACAGAGATTCATACATCTCAGGGCCATTTCACAACATACAATAACTACCCACACTAGGGGAGGAGTCTTGCAGGATTCTGGGTTGACATCCAACCAGCCCAATACAGACATCTTTTATTTGTCTAAAGAAAGAGAGCAACAATAGTTCTTTTAGATAATCCTCCACTTACTGCCTGGAGGTTTTTGCACTTCAGCAAGAAGATATTAACAACTGTCTCTCATAACCAAAAGCCAAATCAAAGAAGAAAGTTTTCATGTCTGGATTTAAGAACACCCCCACATAGTATATTTTTATGGCTTATGGAGATACTGCCCTTAAATCTCAGAGGTCTTTATGTCCTGAGGATATCTTGGAAACATCACCAGTCTCAGAACTCGTACTCTAAACATTAGGGGACCAATTAATGTCACCACATCAACTAACATTCGGGTTCTGTTCTTGGTTATGTCACTACGAATCCAGAGCTATTCCATTGGTCCCAGGAAGTTAAGATAGATATCAGTAAAGGAGAAAACAACTTCCGAGTCTGACACCAGGTAAAACATGGAATTGCCACTGGCCAGACCTTCTACAGAAGATAACATATCCTCTTGCTATGCAGACATAATTTGCCATAGTCATGATGGGAGACTGGTTAAAATAAATATTGAATTTAATTTGCAAAAGTTAATTCCTATTTTGGAATAATGTTTCTGTATGTGTGTGCATGTTTGTGTGTGTTTTTAATTAGTGCAAAGTACTCAGATGGCTTCCTGTTGGAAATCCAATACTATATCTAAAAAATTGATCTAAGAGTTTCTGTGCCATTCAGTTGGTGTTTGAGATCAATGTTGCAAAGATTTTCTAGACAACTGCAAGAGCTATGACCTAAATTAAGTTCTGAAAATGCTGCACCTGAGCCAGCTTCCACAGAAGTCAGTGAGAACTTCCTTAGTAACTTTCCCAGAAATGATACTGGGTTATATGGTCCCAAAAATTAATGGGGACATCTGTATGAGGCTTTGTTTGGTTTTTTAAAGGATCTGAGAGAATAAGTGTGCTGTTTCGGGAAAACTCGAATAAACAGGTGGGTTTTGCAGTGTGGTAATGGATCATTCTTGTTTCTTCTTCACAACAGGAAACTGATGTAAGTGTTGTTTGATCCAGCTAAATGAAAATAATGTTTTATATTCATAATATCCAGAATAACTATTTTAACTGAGAAGTCAGTTTCTTAAGTATCTCCAGGACCATATTTCAAACTACTTATTGCTTGTTTACAAGTTTTTAAATATGTTTAAAATATATTTTTCATTACATAAAGTTTGACTAGTCATTGCATATATAAACATGTTAAGCATTAAGTTAATTTTTCATTCAATATGAACTACAGATTTTATAAGTGATGGATATCCATAAAGCCACTATGTCAACAGTATATTGTTATATGAAGGGTGAAGTTAACACTGTAAAACTAGTACAGAAAAACCTTACTGGAAGCAGTTCAGATATTTTTGCTCTCTTTGCACAATGCAAAAATAGCCTAAATACATTTTTAATGCAATCAGCTGAATTCCATAAATCCAAATTGTGTGCTAACTGTTCATGCTGATTAGTGTGAAATATTAATTTGCACTAATCAGCTTGAGGCAAGGGAAGCATAATAAACTTGACACATACATTTCACGCTTTACAGTACTGGAACTTGTTTACAGTGCAGTGCCTGTAAACACTATCCATGCTGTTAGTTATGTCACAGGGGCTGTATATTCAAGGTGTACTTGGAAAAATTTCCTTAGCCGATGCTTCAGCTGGTTCACTGGTTTTCTGAAAATCCTGGTCTTTGAGAACTGATGGCCTGCACCAGCTAAATGTTGTCAGAAGCATTTGTCTCTGCAGTGAGCTGGAGCATCTGATTCCTGCCCTAACTGTGGGCAACTCATGACTGAGTCATTTACATTCATGCTCCCTCTGTTCTTGATGTACCAGGGTTCAATTAGACTCTGCTTCATGCTTCCCTTTTATTTGAAACGTGCATTTACTAACAAAATAAAACTATAACACTAGGCCTAAAGAAATAGACCAGTTATTGGGCAAACACATGGGGGAATATCAACATGTCAGGTTTCATATATTATGTGTGGGGGTCGCTCTTTGCATTCTATCTCACTCTTCTGCAGAATGGTGCTTGCAATTCCTGTGTTCATGGCTTAGCATTACCCACAATCAGGATCTGGTTTAGCGAGCACACTCTCCCCAGATGCTATTTTATGCCATAGATCCATCATGTGATGTGATAAATGGGTTCCTTCTCTCTAATACGTGATTAAATATGTAGTACCTTAGATGCTGGGTCACAGTGAAAGTGAGAGTCTGACAGAAGACTGGATGGGGAAAAAATCTATCTATGTGGACTTAAGACAATAGTGTGCATGGTGAGAAAGGTTAATCTGTGTAGATGAATCCATCGCTCATTGCTGCCTGTGTTCTCCATGCACCACCTCTCCTACTCTCTGTGCACTGCTCTGCAAGGGTCTGGTGGAGATCGCAGCCCTACAGAGCATAAGGGATAGACGTGAATGAAAATTCATACGGTAAAAGTCACCATTCAGTTGAACTGCAAAATTGCAAAGGCTTGTAATTCTACTGGCATTTCACTGACCTCTGTCCTCCTATATTTTAATCTTCATTTTAAAGATAAGTTACTCCAGGACACAACTGTATAGATGTTGTACTCTGAGCTGTTTTTTCAGATTGCCTATCGGGGAGGTACTGCAAGTAAGATCTGAAATATGGGTCACCCATCCTTTAATGAAGAAGACAGGATTACTCATTTTGTGCCAAGAGGCAGCATGGAAAAGTTTGAAATCCTTAAGTGTGATGTGTTTACATGGGATTAAAATGACCTAATAAAACAACAAAATTATCTATGTGTTCTGCTCCCCAGGGCAGGCAAATCTAAGCATATTGCTGAACACAAAACACAAAGCTCATGACAAGCTCATTGACCCCAGTGAGACCAGCAACCACCATTTACTCATAACCAGATATACATTTGGTGTGTTATGCTATCAAGAATACTGGTTCTATTACAGTCATAAGTTTCCTAGAGGCAAATGGAATTTGCTTTTTACTAAGAAGGAGTATGTGAAACTTGAAACAGGTTGACAATGTCAGTTCTATCAACAAATGGCCACATACATCATTGGCCACGTGAAAAATGTTAATCACTCATTGGTTCTGTAGATTTTGAACAATATATCTAGAGTTGGAACAAATTACATCCATAGTTTCCTTGCCCCACCTCTGAACATTTCCTTTCTGTACACATCAAAGGAAATGAAAATAATCATTGGTAATTGTATGTATACAGATGTTCAGTTTGGAATATTTTTAATCTTTTAATGGTCTGTGAACAGTCTACAACGCTGTCTTAAAAATGTTTGGTGCAATCATTTATCTATATGTATTTCATATACAAATCAGATATGTTTTTCACTCCATTGTATTGGACTAATACAGCTAATTGAAAAGTGAAGCACTTACCAGACAGAGTGTTTTATTAGTCATGTTTAGCCTGAATGAACACAACTCCATTCTTTCATTTTTCCCACTGTCAAATTTCGTAAATTAAGTAGAGTGTGGCAAAGTCAGCTGGATGGAGCATTTTTTAAAATACTAGATCTTGCTACTTTTATCTTTTCTCACACAAGTAAATCCTACTTAAGTCCTTGACAGCTGTGTGAGGGGGAAAAAAAAAAAAGAGAGAGAAAATGGATGACTCAGATCCTGGTCCTTAAAAGCATTTTTACCTCTGCTCTAGGGAGAATCCCATATTTGGAGAAATGTAATATTTTAGTCCTGACCACTCATAATTCATTATATCTTCATAATATCTCACATAACTGTCAGAATTCAGCCTGAGTGATTATACCTAAAGAAACTTCAATTCGCCTTGTGGTTTCAACTTATCACATCTATATATAGCTATATCCTTCCTTTTTACTTCAGACTTTTTCATCAACTAAACACTTTCTCTCTTCACAACTATTCTAGCACATTTTATCTCTTTCCTTCTTGTTTACTCTTAACAGAAGCTAGCAAGTAGTAGTCTGAACAGCATTTCAGCACTTCACTGCAAACCTCCTTAATGTTAGATGTATTCTTATTTACTAAATTAACAATAAGTGAAATAGAAACTATTCAGCAACTTTGAATTTTAAGCTCTCACTTGTTTGCTGTGGGAACAAAGAAACTAAGCTTTTCAGGTTTTGGTTTTAAATAACTGTCCTGTATAAATCAGTATATGTTGTCTGTCTTTATTAATGTATTTATGCACTTCAAAGTAAAGGGAAAAGATAAATAATATATCATAAAAATTTCAATAAAATTCACAATTGAACCTTGTTCCTTGAAATTATTACTATTCATAAGACTGTCTTCATTGTTTTAGCTTCTATACAAACACTTAGGAAGAGACAGCAATTACTCCAAAGCACTTGTAATCACACTTATGTGTAGTTAATTAATTAAATTAAATCAAGAAGAAATCATTGTAAAATAATTTAGCTGAATCCACCAGGGGTTTGCATCATTTTAACTTCATGTGTTTAAAAAGTAATGTGGTAGCACTGATGCAGATTGTGTTCAAAAATAGGATATAATCATACAACAAGATAAGGCTCCTGAAGAACTCCACATTTGTACATTACATACAGTAAAGGAAGAGCAAGTAATGGGTCACTGTGCAGGAAAGGGTGTCTAAGGTTTCAATCATTTAAACATCTTGACTAAAGAAGGCAAGTGAAGTTCAAAGCAGAGAACAATGGAAAGAATCCCAAAACAGGAAATATCTGTTACAGACATTAGAAATGCAGTAGATGATCCAGGTGCAGTCACATACTGACCAGGAAGGAATATTAGGCTTTGTTGCAGAGAATAAAAAATCTCCAATGCATTCAGCTTGATATGCAGCTGCAGAGCACAAGACAAACAAAAATTATTCCAGCAATAAAAAAATACAATAGAAATCAAAGGATATAGTTCTGCTTCTAAAAATAACACTGCTCATTATACTTCACCTAACAGGCAATAAGCGATCTACTTACTATGATTTAGAGATTATGTGCATATAAACTATACCAGTACCTGAAGGTATGCAGTGTTTGGCAGGAGGGATATAAATTTTGGTGTTTATTAGCAGCAGAATTAAAGAATAGAAGGCTGAGAATGTAATAAGCCAATATAACTATTTCTTAAATATCTCCATTTTGTGAAAAGATAGTTACAGAATACACATCAGAGAGTAGGAGCAAAATAGGTTCATGTAGCAAAGATAAGGGAAGTAGCTTTGGTGTACCAGAAGGCTTCTGAGACTACTGGCTTTACAGGTTGAAAAATGCACACACAAAGCCCTTCCATGAAAACAGGATTTAGACCTTGCTTGACATTTTGTCTAGTTCATGGCAGTGCTCTTTCAACAAAGAAAGCCAAAGAACTGGGTTTTCACATATGGCAAAAAGACCCATTTGGAGAAGTCAGGATCCAACACAGTGGGAGAATGAGGTGCTGAGAGGGGGGTGAAAGGAGACTATCCATCCCTCCCTTTGCTGTGAGGGGTCCAGCAGCTGCAGGGAAGGGAGCAGCTCTGTGGGATAGGCAGCAGCAGGACTACCAGCCCTGCACACTCCTGCATGTAAAGGAGTATGTCTAAACTCACACCCCTTTCTATTTCCTCCTCCTGAATGCCCAAACACTAATGATGGCTTCATGCCACAATACTGCCCACTGTAAGTTGAAAAATATATAAAATAAACACTAAGACTTTGCTCAGTAGCTGAGAAATTAGCAGGACATGTGCATAGACCTTTGCCAGGGTTGCAGGAGTAGAAGCCAGGTCTTTCTTCTGAAGCTTAAGACTATGCAAACACTTTCCTCCAAAACATAGGCTGGTGAGATGAAACAAACTCTAATAAAGTAATCACAAGGCTGCTTCCAGTAGATAGGGAAAATGAAATATGGTAAACATTACAAGAGTCAAAAAATCCCATAAACAAAGAAGAAATACTACTGGTCTTAAAAGAAAAAGGGAAAAGGCAGGAGGGTCATGACTTTCCAGATGTACAAGAAAATTCAACTACAATGAAAGCTGTTTCTGTTGGACTGGCCTAATCCTCTCGTGAGACGGGTTGAGTAAATTTGAAACAATGCAAGAGAAATGCCAAATTATTGTTGCCATATGAAAAGCTGCCTTTCCCTCTGTAACTGGCCGCTACAAGCCAAAATTCATCAAAGGACTGAGTGAATTTGAAGTTTGCTACAGCTGGAATGAAAATCTTATCCAAGGTTTCAAAAACAGTAGTCTAAATATAGGTTCTTAAATATGCATAACCTGTTTTTCAAAAGCGTGGAGTTCTGTTAGCTCCCATATGAAAATCAGGACAAGTCTACTGCAATAGCTTCAATAGGGATTCAGTAAGCCATGTATAAGCAGCTACTTTTGAAAACTTCTTCTCTGCTCTGATTTCAACAGTTTTTCCCTTTCAAATTGAACACTTTAAGTTCAATCTTTGAACAGAATAAGCAGACATTCCCAGGTATGTGCACAGGAGAAGGATCAGAAGACAGCAAGAGTTAGAAGACATGGTGATTTTTTTTACTCTCCTTCTAGGGAACAAATTTTGGGTTATCTGGCAGTAAATTACTGCCTCCTGCCATGTTGGTTGATTAGCTCTAGGCAATCTAAACAGGAAATTGAGATCTCTGGTAGTTCCTTCGGTCATACCCCATTCCATCCGGCCTGGAGACAGTGGGGGAAGAGATGGTCAAGCCCCAGTTGTACCAGGACAGAAGTTTTGGCAGCTGGATGATTTCCTGCTTCTTTCTATGGTTCTGTAGTGCTTTGTAGACATTATATCAAACAAGTTGAGAAGGAAATAAAGTGGATACCAAGTGCTCATAATGCTCAGGCAATTGACCAATGTTTCTGACTCTAGTATAAATTTGGATTAATCCCCTGAAACCACCAGAATCTGTTCTTATATGAGAATTAGTGTTTGTGAATTTGTGAACTACTGAATAGCCTCGGCTGATTCTGGCAGTCAGGATGCTAAGTCTGGTCTTGTATTATTTGCAAAACAGGAAATGAAAAGGAAATTTCAGAAAGAGGATTTCCTTAAGGAAGGGAGATTCTGAAGGGTGTGGGAGGCGGATTCTTCAAGGACTGTTTGAGCTAGTGCCAAATTCAAGAAAATGGAGATATTACTTTGAGCGATGAATGAATATTGAAATATAATTGATATACACTCCATTAATTAAATTATAAAAGTTGGAATAAATCAAACCTATTATAAACAATTAGCATTAAACAATTATTTCTTATAACCCAAATGCCACTTCAAACAATGAAAGGTACCTCAAGTTTCAGCTTTAGATTATCTACATATGCAGAATTAATTTCTAAATAATACACCAAATTGCCTTTACTGCATCATTAAAATCCACTGTCTTTGTTATGCATGAATACTGTATCTTTATTTTTGAGTAGAGTTTCTATTTTTACAACTGTGTTAGGCAAATTTTACTTCTCTAAAATATAATTTGTGGTTGACTTCATTTATGAAATATAGTATCATTGAATGACACATCTTTTTAAAGTAGCCAAATTTGATATTTCATCATATAGTTCTGCAGTGAAGTTTCCATACATGGAACATGGTGAGGGATCCCATTTCTGTCTGCCTTCCCTCTTCACTCAAGACATAGCTAGGAAGAAGTTTATGTTACACAAAACTAGAATAGCACTCTTTTAAAAATTTTATCAGCTCTCTAAAGGTGTTAACAGTGTTTCGCTTTAGAATTCTCTAGAAATTAATCAGGGCACACAGCCAGAACTGAATGTACATGTTTAGTAAATACAGTTATTTGTAACCCAAAAGTAGATGTGTATTTATATTGTTTCTGCTAGGCAGATAAAAGTAAACACAATAACATCTAATAGTGTCCATAATTTTAGACCTGCAATTCTGGTGAAGTCACTGGGTCCTTCCCAGTTCTTAAACTAAGAAATATGCTGGAATTATTTCAAGCTGTTTAAAAAAAATCTTAATATTTAAAGACACTTCATAATTTCTATATTTAGAAAAAATTACTCTAGGAGAAAATTATCCAGATAGAATACACTCTTAAATACCTAAATGCAGGTTTAGTTTTTATAATTGTTGACTGAATTCTAGGAAGATGCATCAATTACTAAAAATAGACCTAAAGTAAAATCTGTAGGAATAAATTTGACTTTCAATGGCAGTTTCATTTCCATAAACACAGCACCATTGAGGGAATATACCTAAAATTAGGGAACTTATTTATGATTCCTTCAGCTTTTTTTGCATACTACTGTATCAGCTCTGTTTGCTCTTGTTAGTCAAAGCTACATGGCAATTTAGTCTGATTTGGAGGCCTGAAGTGTAAAAAACAAATTCAAATTTAAGCACCTGGGAATTTTCCCTTCAGAGGTATTTATGTATCTTACTTTCCCTGAAATAAATGGAATTCGGCAACTAAAAATGTTCAGAAATGTGACTTCACTGTAAAAATGACTTTCCCTAACTGCTGAACATCCACTACTTTAATTCATGAAAACAAACATTCACAGCAATGGTATTCCAGCATAAATGCATAGGTTTAACTTCAATCAATTCTTTTAAGTATTTTCAATTCATGTTTGTTTTTTTAACCAAATTACAGAAACACAGAATAGTTGGGGCTTGCAAGGAACCCTGGAGATCATCTAGTCCAACCCCCTGCTTCAAGCAGGATCATCTACAGCAGGTTGCTCAGGATCAGCTGGATTTTTAATATCTCCAAGGATGGAGACAACACAATCTCCTGGAAAACCAGATATAGAAGTGTTTGATGCCTCCTTACAGTAAAATTTTCATCTTATGACTACATGGAATTTCTTGTATTTCATTTGGTGCCCATTGTCTCTTCTCCTGCCATTGATCACCGCTGGGAAAATGATGGCTCCAACTTCTTTACACACTCCCACCAGGTATTAGTATGCACAGATGAGGTCTTCTTGAGTCTTCTCTTCTCTTCTCTTCTCTTCTCTTCTCTTCTCTTCTCTTCTCTTCTCTTCTCTTTTCTCTTCTCTGAGGTGAATAGTCCCAGTTCTGTCAGCCTCTCCTTGACAGATGCTCCAGTGTCTTAAACATCTTTGTGGCCCCTGTGCTGGACTCACTCTGGTATGTCCAGGTCTCTCTTGCACTGGGGAACTCAGTACTGGGCAAGGACTCCAGGTTTATCCCACCAGTGCTGAGCACAAGAGAAAGATGACCTTCCTCAACCTGCTTGCAGTGTTCTTCCTAACACATCCCAGAAGGCTTTGGGACTGCTCTGCTGCAAGGGTACATTGCTGGTTGATGCCCAACTTCGTGTCCACCAGGGCCTCTAGGGACTTTCCTGAAAAGCTGTTTTCCAGACAGTTGGCCCCCAGCTTGTCCAGGTACATGGGTTCCTCTCTTGGGTCAGGCCTTCAGCGTTTCCCCTTGATCAACTTCATGAGGTTCCTATCGTCCCATTTCTCCAGCCTGTCCAGGACTGTCTGAATGGCAAGACAACTATCTGGAATATCATCCACTTCTAGATGGGTATCATCTGAGTAATTTTGATGAAGGTATGCTCTATCCCATCATCCATCCCTCTGTGATGGTAACCCTGCAACTGCATGCAGACCTCTCATTCCCTCTGTTTGCTCTTCTTTGCTGCAAACTGATTTCCCAGAAAAAGAGTAAGTGTTTCCCTCATAATGCTCTGCTCCTGGTACTTCTTTGTTTGTGTGTACACAGTTGTGGTGGCCTGCCTTTTGTCCTGTTCTGTTGATTTTGCAGTCTCTACTTCCACATCAGCTAGTCTACCACTTCTCCACCTGACTGTGGGTTATCATCTCCTTCCCCCGTTATCTCCTCCCCTCATTTTTTCTAGTTAAAGGCTCTCCTCAGCAGGTTGGCCAGCTTGTTGGCAATGATATTTTTGCCCCACTTGGTCAGGTTGATCCTAAATCTTTCTAGCAGTCCTCAGTCCTCAAAGAGGACTGTGGTTTTGTAAAGAAAATCCCTGTCAGCAACACCAGCTGCTCAACCAGTTGTTGACTCTCAGGGTCCACATAAGACAGATGTGCCTGAATAATCTCACAGTAATGATACTGTTTAATTGCAATGCTGTCTCAGGGCATAGGCTGATGGGGCTGATCCCTTCTCTGAAAGAGACCCTGGTGCTGTGAGTCTCAATATATCATTTTGGGCCAAATTCACTCTGTAATAGAATGGCAGTCTTTATAATTAGAGATCTTTTTGTAGGTTTTGATGTGCATGACTACAATGAAGGAAAAATGAGGACTCTCTACTGTTTAAGATAGTGCATACAGAATGGTTTAGTGGTTTCAGAAATATCTGGTAAACAGATGAATTTTTAATGTGTAACAATCTTGAAATCTAAAGAACTTTGTCCCCAAGACAAAATTTAATAAAGTGGCCAAAAGCCAACATGAATGTAAATGTGTCCATTTTTAAAGAAATGCTGATCCAAGCCCAGCTTTTTAAATTTGTTTCAACTCTGTTAATGATTGTGAATTTATTGTGATTATTAATATTATTACTAATCTGAATGAAATTCAAATGACAAAGCAGCTGCAGAACTTCAAAATGCTTTCAGTCATTATCATTTTATCAAAGTTGTTGCAAGCAGGTTCTCTTTTTCTTTGTGGCTAATCTTCATTGATTGGGAATGAACAAGCAGCAGAAAATTCCCAAATGCCTGTATTTGACTAGAAATAGTAATTACTCGATGCTTAGTAATATGCATTTCAAATGTGTTTGGCATTCTTTCAATATTCATTGATTACTGTTATCAGCTCAACAAATTAAAATGCATCCACAGGTATGAGAGTATATTGCATTTGATACTGGTTGAAATCCTGGTCATAGAGAAACCATTGACTTTGCCATTGACTTCAAAGAGATGTCAAGTCAATTGTCTCTCAAGTCAGGTGTCAAGTCTCTAGCAGTGGTCAATGGCAGATGTTTTTATTTTCTTTAGATAGGAACATAAAAAAAACAACATAATTTATTATTATTTCAGTAAGATGGTCATATTGTTTCTGACTTTGCGGCTCTTCCAATAACCTTAAGGTAAAGATCCCTAAATACTCTTGATATTGGCCTGGAGTATTCCTAAACACTCTTAAATACCACTGCTACTGTAGGCTATAATGTAAAATATCTATATCATGTATCCAATTAGTGGAGTAAGAAGTCTACCCTAAAGCAAAGAATGTAGCAAAGAATCTGAAGAAATACAAATTCTATTTTGTTTCTGCTGCCAGTCTTGGAAAAGTTAGCTCACCTTTTAAACACTGACGCTTGAGAAAATGTTCCCATCCCATGGAACCTTGGGCAATGTGAAAAACACACCCTTCTCACAAGATGGTAAAATCAATGCCTTTGAATGTTGTGCTGCAAACCCCAAATATTTATAAATTGATCGCAATACTCTGAGGTAAATGGCATTAAGTTGGGATAATCACAAGTTCAAGACTCATTTTAATCATTTAAACAAACCTTCAGCAAAGGAAACTGAAATCAATTGAGAATTTTTAAAAACTTAGGCTGGGATTCCTCTTTTCTAAATGCAGATGCCTCCACTGAGACCTCTAATCTACTGAACTGCTCACTCTAGGATGCTTTTACAGACAATGGAGGTTGAGTCGGTGGTGTCTAAGGCTGACTCATCACAATTAAAAATCCCTATAAATACACACTTTGCTGTATTGTTTTCGAAGGAGACTTGAGGATGGCTTTCCTAATCATGTATTCTTATATCAGAAGTGTCTCAAGTTAGAATTTCCTCAGATATTAGTGAATAAAGTCCGAGCTTCTTATCTGAATTGGTCAGTTTAGCAAAAAACATAGATCATCAGCTGCTCTGGCAAAAGCCTTGATTCTTTGGCAGTCATTGTTCTGGGATGTCTCTTGCATTTAACAGACAAATTTCATTTAGATAAATCTACACTGAAGGATTTTATTTTTTTTTAATAGAAAATTCTTGTTCATCTCCATCACATGTCCCTCTGTATTCCACTGTAAACTAGGACTAATAGTTGCAATCTCTTTTCTGGAGTGCTTTGGCATGAAAAGTGTGTAAGAAGAATTAAAAGCTAGATACTATAGTTGTTAAGTCCCATTAGAATCAGTAGAGTCAGTAGCAAAAATAAAATTAGAAATTAGGTACCTTTGCGTATTTGGGCTTAAATAAAGGAGAAAAAAAGTCTATTTCAGTCAGGCCTGAATTTCAACCCTGAAAAATGTCATATTACTCTTTGAACATAAGCCTGGAATCCTCATTGGTATTTTTGGCTAGTTCCTGTATTATGCTGCTGCCTGGCTGAGTTTACATAGGAACATATTCGTTTTCTCTTCTCCCTCCTCCTGCATCTCTCCCTCTCCAATACAAACAGCATGGAAGTATCAGCACTTAACAAAAAGAAAGTGGCCATAGGAGTGGGCCTGCTCCTGGCTCATGCACAGGGAAAATCTTTTTGCTTTCTGACAGGACATTCTGGAAACATCTACTTTTCATTTCAGGCATTTCTGTGACAAAAACAAGCTCTTTCTGAGCCTATTAAATCATTTCAGTTTGAGGTCACTGACATGTTACATTTTTCTAGTGCCTCATATTGTCAGTCTTGATCATCTCAAGAGAGAGTTAAAAGTAAACATTTGCTTTTACCTGGTGTCTCTTGTGGATATCAGTCAAACATAAAAAAAAAAAAAGTAGATTTGTGCAAGTGTGGTAACATTTTTTTCAGGAAATGTCCATGTATGGTTGGATTCATACAACTGTGGGCCATTTTATCAACCCACATTATCATTGTTATTGTAATATACGTCTCACTCTGATTGTATGTAACGATTATAGTCAGGCTCACTTTGCAAGGCCCTGTGAATGGGCTGTGCTTCACCTGACTTTTGCCATCTAGAAATTAGAGTCTAATTTAGTGCTTAAGTCAATCATTTCATTTCCCTTTAATGAATGACGTGATATCAAATTGTCCATTACAAGAGACTGGCAACTCCAGAAAAAAAATTAAAACCAGCTATCTTATACACAGGGGCTACCTCCCATCTGCTGGCAGAAAAAAAAGATTTTTAAAAAGATAAAAAAAATAAAAAACCTGAATGAAATTTATTGGTTACTCAGAAGCATTGAGGAAGGATTGAGCTTCTCCTTTCAAATGACTTAGAAATGCAGGAAACACCATGACCTATGAAGCAACTGGAGAAAAGGGTGCATGTCTCTGTCTGTCAAATCCCAGCCACCAGAGCTGACTGCCTGCATAAGAGAAATATGCCGAACCTCAGTCAGGATAGTACAAATTATGCCTATTTCCCTGTCCAACAGGAGAGCTCCAAGGACAGGTGTTTTTCTGAAGAAGTGTCTGACAGTTTCTACATGAGCAGGCCCAAATTCTATGCCCTGTTTGAACACAACACGAGAACACAGGCCTGTGAATTTATCTTCCACTTCCCCTTAAAGAAAGTATAAAATGCAAGGTTTTATTGTTTCTCCATAAATAAAAGTGAAAGACTGCCTCCTTTACATCACATACACACACACAAGTGTCAAGGTAATTCTTTTCTGCCAGGTGATAAAACAACATACAAAGGTCATGCAAGGGTAAGGTCAACATCTATTGCTCTTGGGTGATAATTTTATTACCTTGGGTTTGAGTCTACACACTTATGGGTTTTTTTATGTTTTAATTTGCAAGAAGTCTTAAATTAGATTATTTACAGTTCATGGAGGTAGACATGAAAAAAGTCTCAAGTGGGTGTCTATCCTATTAACATAAAGATGTTCCTTTCTGAAGATACACTAATACAGCGATCTCTAAATAATCCTGACACTTTATAGTGAACAAAGTAAGTCTTCATGTTATTTATCTCTGAGCTGACACTCAGGTCAAGCTGAAGATTTTGCTTCCAACTTTCCAAAACAATCCCTCTCACAGCCAAATTTGGAGATGTCTCCCAGAGATATTCCCACTGATTGCAATAGCACTATTTAGGAAGTGCTGAAAACTATGAGTAGAGGTGTAGGAGACTGACATCTAGAAAGGATCAGCCTAAAGTCTGAATAGATAAGGATATTCTGAGAGGGAGAAGGTAAAGGTCTACCCTGAATTTCCAAACAAGGTGATGAGCTCATGGCTGCTGAACTTCTGAGATCCTAACAGTATACCACATACAAAACAGCTTAGACAGAAGTACTAGAGACAGAAGTGAATAGGTCTTACCCAGCAATAAGAAAATAAGGAAAGATTGCAATCTCCACAGATGCAATAACATAAACAATTAAAAATATATGCACCACTGGTCTTTAGTCAAGTTCAATAAAGGAACTCCATAGGGAATTACGGCTGTACAGGCTTACTACATGGGTATAATTTACATCAAACTCTTAAAGACTTTCCAGGTTTCCACAAAGGGGTAAATTGTAGCTACCTGGAGCTTCCCTCTGCTTTCTCGCTGACTCTGCTTTGCTTCCCCAGCTTGCTTTAGAGCTTGGCAACATGTAATCATGTAATTTCACCTGTTGTTCCTGAGCTGCTGCTGCAGAGCATCCTGCATGACATTCCCTGGCAATATCCCCAGAATTCAGCTTTATTATTCATTCTGGCTTGCCACAAGGCTTCTGCTTCTGAAGCTTCCTGCTTCAGTGTCTTCCAGACAAAGAAATAAATTGGAGACAGAAAGGTAAAATAAGAGCAGTGGTTTTCTGCTAAGCAAAATTCACCATGAATCCTATGAAAATATTGGTACCGCAAAAGTTCTGATATTGATATGGTACTGGTATAATTTAAGATCTTTTTTTTTTTCAGAGGAAAAGAACCTACAAAGCAGCAGGAACTTCCATGTTACATGGAAGATGTTGCTATTTCATTGAGTTTTACTATATGAATTCTTATAATAGCACTTAGGGTATTTCTACATTGCACAACATCATGCCACAGAGATACTCCAGTGATCTATAAAAAGGCCCTACTGAGAAACTAATTAGTCAAGGCAGAGCTCTGTGTTAATTCTACTCAACTGCTTCTGATATTGCACTAGCTTTTTCAGAGAGACAAATAAAAGGCAAACTGAGATGAAAAAACTGGCCTGGGGATACAGAGGGTGGGATTCATCTCACCTGACTTAGACATCAACAATGTAGACATTTAAAACCAATCTAGCCCCTGGAGCTCCATTTATAGTCACTGAAGATAAATAAGTCCTTTTAGGGTGCCAATCACCTGCCTTATTTCAGATGTCTAATTTAGGAGACAATAAATTGCCCCTTGGATTCTATTGACTAGTTCTTCACTGACTATCAACTGAGTCAGAAGCCAGATACAAATGTCTTCAGTACATACATCTGCATTTAGTCAATATAATTCCACCTGCAAAACCAGTGATGAAGCTGGGAATAGTATGTTTCCTTTATTTTCAGATCTGTACACTATTCTGTAGATCATGCCACCACTTTGTTGCCTGTCCTAGTAACAGAGACTTGCAATTATGCTGTATGATATTTAGAGATTGCTCAATTACTGTATAAATTAAAGTATATTTAATGGACTGTCAGGTAACTAAGTAGTTGACCGGTATCAAAAACTAACATATTAAAAACAGGAAACCTAATTTTAGTACAATTAAAATCCCTTCTAGGATTTCAGTTACATTCTCACTGGTCAACATCAAAATGTATTAATACTTTAAAATTTGGAATCAGCTGTAAAAGCAGAGGTGCAGTTATGCAGCTATAGTGTGAGGGCAGGACTCGCCAAAAAGGAGGACCAGGACAAGAAGACACAGCATCATGCAATATAACCCAATCATGAACAGCACAAAAAAAACATGTTTCTGTTTACACTAGGAGAACCATTTCCACTAGATGTGAATAAATATTAAAAACTCATCAAGTATGAGCAGTGCTATGTGAATAAAAACTACAGGATGAATGAAAATGTTTCTATGGTATCCTAGCTTCAATTTGCTGCAGAAATGGAAGATATTGAAGAAAGGATAAAGGAACAATATTGTAGAAAGTATAGCATTTCATTACTAAATACACTGAGGAGAGGCTTGGCTGCAGATTCAGGTAAATAAATTGTTTGTCTGCAAGACATGTGTCTGCACATCATCTGGGTGATTACGTTCCACGTAGAGTCAACTGAAAACTAGTCAATGCGTTTGGTAGAGCATAGCTGTGCTGATCGCACACAGATGTCTCCTGGGAAGGGTGAACCAGCAGCTCCCCAGGCTCTGTTGACACCAGTGGTAACTTAGATGCCTAACTCACCTGTAGCTCTTCTCTGTATAAACTTCTGCATTTAGCTGTTTCAGTACAAAGCTCAACTTAACCCATAATGGCAGGTAAGGCAGTTATATCGTCTCCCTACCTCTGCCATAGTGTTCACTTTGGATTGGAGCCAGCCATTTGCAATTAGCTCTCAGCTGTTAATATTTTTTATTCCCTGCTTTCTGGGTGTGATTTGCAGAAATTCAGGAGGCTGAAGCACATGGATAGATGACCAGAATGCAGATTATCTGTTTAATACTATTGCCCCTGAGAAATTATAGGCTAGGTATCTAAAGTTGGTCATCAAAAATTGGTATAGGATTTTGACAGCTTTGACTATAATTTATCTTTTTTTCAGTCCTCCATCTGTAAAATGATGGTAATAATACACCTAATTGCTAGGGCTGCTGTGAATATAAATTCACAATGTTTGTGAAGAACTGACAAATTACAGAAAGAGCACCATAAAAAACACATGAGGAATTTAATAACACTGTGTTCAGCTGAGGGTTTAGATTGTGATCAGTAGAGCCTGAAGCCATACATTGAATAAAGGAGATAAAAAGAAGTATTTAATAATTATCCATACACAGAAATAAAAAATAATAGATGAGCAGGTAATTAAAGCATGTCAAAACACACATGCACAGGGGGTTAAATGAAGGTGTCATATAAAATTTCAAACAATGCCAGGAAAATGAAAGCATAACAAATCTCTAAGTTGAAAAACTGTATCTCAGGAAAGAAGGCAAGGATGGTAAGTCACCTTACCATCACACAGCCTTGTGCAAACTCACTAAAGAGACATAAAGGTGGTTAATACCCCTTCTTCATCACCTTTGTATCTGTATTCAGCCACCATACTTGTAATTTCCTTTACTCTTTGGAGATCCTATTCCCTCCTCTGTTCGGTTCATTCCCTTCTCCTTCTCGTTTTAAGCTGTGGTTATGAAGACATTTTCTTCAGCACCTTCAGTTGCTGGACATTTCTTGCTGTCTATGAGGCTGTGCCCATGGAACTACTTCAGGAACCAGAAGGTCCTTGCTTGGATCCAGGTTTATGTTAGAAATCACCTTTTCTCTCCACTTTTCCTCTTCGTGTTACATTCAGGGTTACTTTATCTCGGGCTAGCCTCTGCTCTGGTTCAACACAAGTCCCTACAAACTGTAGTGCAGGCAGAACTGGAGAGGACATGTAGGGTGAGAAGGATCATCAGTGGGGTGAGAAGGAGCTTCCAGGAGGAAGAGGGCACAAGGAGAAGAAAGAAGGGCAACCACATAAGCCAGCAGGGAGAGAACAGCCCGTGTAAAAAGAACTGCAACCAGGCATCCCTCCGATCATGGTCCATCTTTAAGAAAGCCCCTGAGAAAGGCAGGTGGTTTATGCAGAAAGCAGTTTGCATTTTAATCTTTTTTCTTCCCCAAACGTGACATGAAAGTGCTATCCTCAGTGACAAAAATTCCCCTGAGACTCCACCTTGCTTTCCAGCTCTTGTGTACTGACTTCCCCTGGTGTGAAGGAAGGTTGAAGTGCCAGCTGTTAGAAGAAATAATTATTACAGCACTTCCTGCTAGCACTTCAGATTTTAGAGAGAAACAGCAGAAGCTACCTGATTCCACATATTTTTTTTTCCTGTTTGCTTTTGCTTTTTTTTCCCCCTTTACTCCTTTACAGCCTTTGCCTGTAGTCAGTGAAATGAGCTTTTACCCTGAGGATTCAACACGTTGCTAAGGGCTATCATTACAGTGAACACATTCCTATATGTCATATTCACAGTGTCATTTCAAAAGAAGTATGTGCTAACCCCTTCCCATTACAGATATGGAAATTATCTCACAATTAAATCCAGTCCACACCTTCTAAACATTTAGAATGATGTGAATGACTAGGAAATGTTGAGAAATGTGTCTGTGCTCAAGATTACAGAATACAAAGGCAATAACTGTGATGTACCTCACCATTGTTCACCGCCTGCTTGTACCTCACAGTTAATTGCATAGATAGGGACCATCATTTACTGCTGTGCCTATGCACGATTCATTCCTACACAGCAGTCGCTTCCTTGTCCTTATGTTAATTGTCTGTCACTAGCAGTGTGGCAGCTACCTCTGTGTGGGCATCTAAACATGCTATTATCCTGCTATCCACTCTGCAGTTGCAAGTCCAGACAGACCAATGCTGATCATCTCTGAAATAACATCTATGTGTATTGGTTTTACAATGGGCTGAAACCAACTGAATTAACAAACCTGCTTCAGTTGCTTTCTATTATCCTTCCAAGACCTGATTAAAGCCTATTTGAATGATGCTGTATTTTCTCCTGTCATTGCTTCATTTCATTTTGTAGAATGCTGGCACTCAGAATAAAAATATAATTAAACTATGGCACAGAAGCAGATAGCTTTGATCCCACCTAGCTTAGTAAAGAAGACAAAACAGGCACATTTAATCCACTGTTTGTTCAGTTACAATGTGCTAGTTTTCAGCTATGCACATTCCAGTGACTGAACGAATATATGAGGAATGCCAAAAATTAACGTATGAGTTACAATTATTGCCATACAAAGGCTGTTATAGTGTACACCAAAAATCTCTAAACAATGAGGTCATGTCACCATAAAATATAATGCATGGTTAAATCATAATGCAAAAAGAATTTTGAAATACCATATTTTCATGTGCACTGCCTATGATTCAGAAGAGTTTATACATACACATTTGTAGAAAAAGAGATTTCCCTTCTCCCAGATTTTCCCCCTCACACACTTCTGATTCTCTCATTTCCCTTTTCACATCTCCCCCTGCTTCTGCTGCCCCCTGCCTTTACCTCTGCTTTCCTGCATGCTGCCTGAGGGCTATACGAGCATTTCTATTCACCTGCAGATTTATTTACCTAGGCATGCAGTTTATCTGATATGTACATTTTACCCATGGAAGTATGGTATTCATTTTGCGCACAAACACACACAGAGATACACACCCACACCCCCACCAGCTGTGATAATATAGATGTTCAGCATTTTTCATCCTCAAAATGCCCTACAAATGTTAACTAATTAATCCTCAGAACACCTTGTTGAATTAGGCATGCTCATCCCAATTTCTTATGCAGAGACAGGGAAGCTGAGAGATGAAGTGACTGCAAAAGCTTCTACTGAAGTTGGGGGGCAAAAAAACCCCACCCCATCAGCATTAACTGGACTTGAATCAGGTCTGAAGTGATTTGTCTAATGTCACTAAAACGTCAGGATCAGAACAAAGTTATCTATAGCTGGGATTTTCTGGGACTGACTCTGATCATTTGGTCAGCCCTGAATTGGTCAGACAGATGATCATGGTGGGTCCCTTCCAACTGAAAATATCCTATCCTATTCTATTCTATTCTATTCTATTCTAATCTCTGGGTTGGTTTGTGCCCAGGTTAGACATGTGCAATCCCAGGGCTCCCAGCAGCACAACAGAGGCATTGCTGCCCATGGGATTCAGCTGCTGGCAACTGTGCTTGCTTTTGCATTGCTCCATTTCTGCAGCATTTCTTTGCATCTCTTTCCCAACACAACACAGCAAGACAGAAAATTGACAGCAGGTGACAAGGTGGCTTTTTGCTTGTGACAGGGCACTGAGTCATGCAACTCGTCTCCGTGGACAGCTGTGGTGTGACGTGCTTTACACTGCAGGGAGAGGTCAAAGTGCTGTAGCCCCTCTCGCCTCTTTACAAACAGCCCCTACCCCCTGATGCTCCTTCAGTTGTGACAGCTGAACAAAATGAAAGCTATTCCTGATTTATAGCTGCAACCTGCAATGAATTACACTTGGGTGGTTTATTAATCCGAAGTACATTAGCAAAAGTATACTGTATGTTGGCCACAGATGGAAAAACTAACTCTATCGATGACTGTAATCCATTCATTGTTTTATGAATCCAGCATCCTCCAGAGAGCACCACAAAACCCCACTCAGTGTCTCTGAATACTACATTTTACATTTAGATTTTCTGGTTTAGAGAAAAGATGTGTAAAATCAAAAGCAGGCATAGCATTCCCCACTGACTAGTGCATTTATGAAGTCTTTTGTGGTGTTATTACAGCGAGCATATGAAATACAATGTACATGAAACTAGGAATAGAGAAATAAATATGTCTGTATTTTTTAAAGGAACAAGAGGCTGATATACAGGCTTTATGCCATGCTTTAGACTGGGAATGTTGCATTCTGTTTTCTGGCTATGAAAGCACAAACCTGAAAACCACATGGAAGTAAAAGGCTTTTTGAGGCTTTTGCTCAGAGTTAATTTTGAGGTCCTCCAGTGGACCCTGTATATCCAGGCACATGGCTCTGGGAAATCAGAGGTTTGGGTCAAACCAACAAGGTTAGGAATAAATGCATATGGAAGTGTTTCCAGAGGGATTTTGAAGTGCATGGGGGCTGGTCAGAATGGTTGTAAAGGGTGGACTCAAATGTCACGCCAGCTGGATTGTGTCATTCCTGAGCAGAAGTTGTCCCCATGCCCTCAGGCTGTACAAATGTTGGAACTGACTCCTCTGGGTCCATCTGAAAACAAATGTGCCTTGACAGGATGGACTGAAGTTTCCCAGTTTACAGTGCTGGACTCATCTTTCTACAGTATTTCTCATGTATAAACCTCTGCAATACCCCAATGTATTCCCAGATGTTTAGAAAGCCTCAACAAACATGCACCAATGGGTTTGGTCCATTTCTTTCTTCCCGCAGGGGGCTTTTTACACCTAAACCCCATAAAACTGCATAAGGCTGAACATCTAAAGCATGTCTTTCACAAGATATTCACCACAATTGGTTGCTTCTCATGTGATCGAAAAGTACCATAGTTTCAACCAAATATCATACACAAGAATATTTGTCCCAAAAAAGCCCAAGCCTCACTGTGAAGCTTTTTGTTCTGGCAACCTCGAACCTGCACACCTCACTATAGTGTTATCACAGCAGGTTTTCATGGGACACAACTGCTGCTGGCCTGAGTCTTAGTCCTTCCTCCTGCTTTCCCACGCCCTAGTTGAAGCTTTGGGGTGCTGGAGGGGACCAGATAATCTACATAATATCTACATGTCCAAACCTTAACAGACAATGGGCACACAGCATGTAGATCTATTTTCAGAGAGCCAGCCCAAATCCTCCAAAACCACTCCAAGGATGACTTCTGCACCAAACACCACAGAATGGTCACTTAGTAGGAGATTTACTCCTGTAAATGCTCATCCTGAATTCTGTAAGTCCCTTTTTGCCCACGGGTATACTGCTATTTACTTACCTCAGATGTAATAGGACTTGCTTTACTATGTATGAAGAAAGAATTCTGGATAATAGATAAGAATTCAAAACATTATTGTTAATAAATAGAAATCATTAATTAAGCCTGATTTTCGTACTCTTAGTCATTCCAGCCTCTTACTAAAGTCAGAGCATTATTTCGTGGAAACACGTACTGCGAGCCCCAAGTCCTTCAAAATTCTCACTGACTGCAGCAAAGTTTGGCTAGAATGAAGACAATAGGGTTTAGCCTGTTGCAGGTGATTCAATCTTATGCAAAGTATGTTTATATTTATTGAAGCAAAATACCCATCACTTACATTGATTAACAGGAAAACAATCAGCTAATATGTAAGGTTTCTCTGTACTCTGAAAAAAATGTACCCCTATTCAGAAATTACTAATATTGTCTCTTCCTGTGTGTGAGAACAGTGTCTCTCTTAAATACTTGCATGGTTCTTATAGTCCCAAGTTTTAGAATTTTACAGTCCTTTTCATTGCTTTTTAAAAAATGTATTTATTCTTTCAACTCTCCTTCAAGATAGTTTATAGGTGAGGCATAAATCCCAGTCACATGACTGAGATATTTCAGCTGAACAATTCGATATGCATTATCTGAGACATGGTGACTGTCCTTGTGCTAACTCAGCCTATAGCAAATGCAAGGCTATGCTATTTATCTTAAATTTCCTTCACTGTAAGCTAAGTCAAGCTTAATTTGCTGTGGCTATGAGTATGAGCACTGGCAGCAGTTATGGCTCATCTGATGCAGAGGAACTTGTACAACTTGACCATGCATCTGAGCCTACCAGAAAGCACAGAGTAATTTGCCTGCAGTTGCACAGAAAATATGTGGCAGGACATGGAAACCTACTTCATGTTGAAATCTATAGATAAGTTTCCTCTTCTGGACCATGTAACATCATAGTGGCCCTAAGAGAACATTCACTCTATGCAAAATACACTTTCTTTGAAAAGGGGGTCAAATATATGAAAGGTCTTGGTTTCATAACCTAGCACACTGCTGCAAACAGTGACAGGAACAACCCTATACAACTGCCCTGAACAGTATTTTCCTTTTTTTTTTTTTTTTACTTACAGTTGACTGAACTAACATCTCTTAACATGGTCTGAAAAGAAAAGCTGTAAAAAAGCTAAATTATTTACACAATTTCATGTGCTGGATGTTTTGGTACAGTTGAGCCTTGCTTCTTCCTAATAGCATAAGACTATTAGGAATTGTAATAGTCCTCAGGGGATGTAAGATTTATCAACCCTTGCAAAATGGGATGGAAGCCAAGGCAGGAGATTAAGGGATACTACTTAAATTAATCAACCTTCTCTCCGTATATTGGCCAGAAGAATGCAGTAAGTTGTTATTCATATAGTTTACACAGTAGGAGCACAATCTGACCACAACCATATGTTGAATTTAATATTAAACGTTGGATCTTTCCAAAAACAACTCCGTAAAAATGTCAATACTTTTTTTTTAGACAAATTACTATATTTATTTTTTAAAGGCACTTACACACACACAAAAAAAAGAAAAATTGCTTTTCTTTATCAGCTTTGAAAAAGACCTTCCATTTTAATCCTGGTTCAGGACCCTATCATGCTTGTTTATGAGTCAAAGTCTAAAACAAAGATTAATGAAGTAGATGCAAGACTTACAAACACTCCTTTTTTGTCCTCTCTTTTTAAATAAACAGGGTCAAGAAGACATTTTCCCTGTCAAATCGCAAACCTTGAAATGTTATCTTTTGCTTTATGCACAATGCTGAAGTTTAAGTTTCCTGAACTGAATGCACACTGTTATTTCTGTCTCTACAAAATTAAAAGCTTCATTATATGAGCAATTTTTGGAATGTATTAGACCTATAGAATGGTATTTTCTCAAAACCCAGAAACTGATTGAAGAATTATAACATCAGAACTTTGGACATCATCAACTTAGACCATCCTTAACCCTGAGGAGGTGGAACTAGTAAAAAGTATCTTTTTGTTATGTCTAAGAACCCTCCCCAGGGAAGCAAGTTAAGTAGATCACATGCTCTGTGTTGCAGTTGGCATCTAGGCAAGTCCATAAATATATGTTGCTAACCAGGTGGCTTTAGCTGGTCTATGACTTGTACTGTATGAAGGTTTGTAATGTTTTGATGGTGCAAGGAGCCTTTACACAGTGTTGCACACACCCCATCCCACCCTCCTGACCCAGCCCCCCTCCCAGTTTCAGGCTAGTTTGTGCAGCCTTACAAGTGAGCCAGTTCTTGTACTCTACCAGTTGATGAACACCAGTATGAGAACCTGGGCTATGGCCATAGGGTTCTCAAGGACAAGCATCTGGTCTCTCAATTAGCTGTCATGGCTATGTTCCCAGCTTTGAGCCAAGTATGGGGGTGAACATAAAAACATCTATCATGGCAGAAAGTTACAGGGCAGGAAATTCAACATGGCTTGTATATTCTTTGCTCTGCTTGCCAAAGCCCAAATTAAGAAATACATTTAAGCATGTGTCTACAATAAAGAATAAATAAATAAACATTTGTCCTAAATTATAGATAGTTAGGGCTGTGAATCATGGCAGAAGTTCTTCATAGTAACTCTGACATCAGCGTAACAAACAAAGTCAAAAAAAGGTCAAAAGATTTGACAGTTCAGATATTCAGTTCTTGTGGGTAGATGCAATGAGGGAAAATTAAACTTCATTGTTTATCCAGTCAAACATGTTTCAGAACTATGTAATTTTTTTATACACAGTAGCACTGCTGTACACCAAAAGGTTGTCATTTTTCAAGCCAACAAGTGGGATAAATGTGTGAAATAGTGAATATATGGAAATTCATTGTTAGGTTATGAGAGGATAAGGAAAAAAAGAGAAAAACAGTGGGTTTGCAGTCCCTACAGCAGGTGTAGTGCATGCACTGTGTCACACAAAAAGAGGACTGCTATATCACACAAAAATCCTCTACAGTACCTAGCTGTATGTCAGCTGAGTGTGAAAATGGACGCTCAATATTTATCATTCTGTTCACCTTTTAACTGAAAGGGATCAACGATGTGACTATATAAAAAAAATTTTTAAAGCCTTATTAACAACAACACTTCTCCAGACAATATAAAATCCTCCTCTGAAAAAACACAGCGGAAAAAATCTTCCACTGAGAAGATAATAGTGTTTGCAATGGCAAAATAAGTCAATTCAAAGTGTAATGACTTCTACACAATGTCAATATAAGTGTTTGGTTCACGCACTCATATAATGCATAAGCCATTTGCCTGACATTGTATCCAGTTTCTGCTATAGTTTTCATGAGTAAGGGCCTGTAAAAATTCATTTTTTTAGTCTATTATACTATCAGAAGTGCTTGTTGTGAGTGAAACACTTTTTAATGCTCATATATTATAAGCCAAAGACAGTAACATTGACATTAAACCAACTAACCTTATTGCTTTAAAGTTTTTCTCCAGTATGTACTCTCCATTCATCTGTACATTCATAGACCATCTGATCTGAAAGAGGGTTATATAAACCTCTCTTGGAGGTACATAAACTCTGCCTGATATAAAGCATGTGGTCCACAGGCATTATATTATAGGATCAGCCAGGAAAACTCGTCATAAACATTCATTTCACTATGATTCAAAAAAAATCACACATTGAAATTTATTGATTTGAAGACCAGTGATGACTTTTCCATCATTTAACCTGACATTCTGTGTTACACAGACCATAGAGTTCACTCAGTTACCTCGGTATTGAATCCAATTGACCCTTTTCTACCATCAAGGCCAAATGCAGCTGTAACACAGACAAGGAACCTCTACTGTAGCCCCTGATCAGGGGTGTGTGCTCCTTACAGGACTAATGGAAGGACTACTATGCATTTAGGCCTCCTCCTTTCCTTTCTTTTCCTTGCCCTTTCCCCAATAAAATCTGTGGCTGATATTCTATGTAAATTTTCAGGCAATAAAATTTTTAGCACAACTTTTCCATAAGAAGAGAAAGATGCAAAAAGTTGGTGCATATTTGCTCAGAGTTCAGACAGGCTGAGAATACAAAGTAGCAGTGGAGGAAAGGTGTAGCCTTCCCATTTAGGAAATGTGTGTAATGCTGTCATCTCGGTGAATTGATATAACTGAGCAGTATGAAAACAAATTCCCAATAACAAACACGGTACACACAGTTAAGACTGGAAATAGCTTGCAAAGAATCCACAGGCTACTGTACGTTTCTATAAACCAATCAACTAATGCCTGTTTTTGCCAGCTGTATTCACTCTAAACATAAATTTACTTCAGAGTCGTCCCAGATTAACAAAATGTGAAGTTTGTATACCAATTCTTTTTTAAAAACATAAAGCAGTTATATTTGATGAGCAAACTGTTTGCTGAAAATAGCTTACTCTGCTCTGTGTGTGCCTGTACACAATACATTGAAAAGTTCATGACATTCAAAAACCTATCCATGAGAAACAAATACATCAAATCCAAATGAAGATCCATTCCAAGCCTTGGTTATGCACTGGGAAATCCTGGTCAAGGACAAAAGGTTTTGTGTACCAGAATCCCACATGGCTATCTCTGTCTTCCAAGCTCTTTAACCAGACAAACGTGCATGATTGGTCTACAGATGGAAAGGATCATATGCCAAGAATTCATTTCAGCCATTTTTCCTTTTCAGCCTCATAAGTAAAAAAAAAAATAAAATAAAATTGGTGAGGTCAGATTAATTGTTTTCACAAAATTCAACACTTGCCAAAAAATGTGCAGGTACATTTTCTGGCTCAATTATAAATAGATGAATTCTACATCCAAATAGCAACTTAGTTGTCCAAAGGTTACAGAACAGAAAAACTCTCAATAACTGAGTCTTTGAGCTTGTAGCTCAGGTGTCTGCAACTGGTTCTTCATCTTGTGATGGCTGTCTTTTCTTTCCTCATCTTTCCATAATCAAGGCAGTGATACTTACACAGGTTTGAAGCCGCTGAAAACTTTATTCATCTGATTCATCATGATCCCTTCTTCATATAATGAAATTAGGGGGAATTGAAAAAAAAATTAAACTGATTTTCAAGCTCACTCTTTAGTAAAACATTAAGTGAAAGAGAGGAAAACATCTCTGTGAATGAAATATAGTACATGTCAAGGAAAAACAATACATCTTTCTTTCCAAGAATTCTTAGGAGTTCATTAATTTCCCAGGCTCATTTCTTACAGCTTATTAATCCAGTTGCTGAATCTCCTTTCCTTGTGATTTTATTACCTCTTTTATATTCACAGGATAGCTTTCCCCTGTGAATCATCAAAATTCACATTATTTATGTTTGCCAGACTCTCTCTATTTCTACAGATATGTCATGTCTCTGTGCTGATTGGACCTGGGAAGTAACAGTGCTGTTTTTTGTGTGCATATGGTATCACTGATTGCTTTTAATTACTGACCTATGGGCTGTTATCCAAAAGATCAGCAACATGAAAAGGGTTCTGCTGTGCTGGTAAGACTATCAAGAGAAGTTAGGCATCTAATCTGCAGAGATGCTTCTGTAAATCTTGTTTGTCACCTTCTGCCTTCTAAGGTGCCTCAATAGCTACATAAATCTTGCCTTTGATCTACAGCTCTTCCTTCATATTGTATTACAGCAGTACCTACTCACCCATGCTCAAGGCACCATGCAAATTCAGTAAGAGATCTCTCCCATCCTGAATAGTTTAAAAGACCTTTTATATCTGTATGAAGGAAAAAGAAAAAAAAAAAAGATAAAAAAGAACTGAAAAAGACCCAGACTACCAGAATCATGGAGTGGCATCTGAAAAGAGAACCACCAAATACATAATCCCTCCTGGAAAAGAAATCCATTAAGATGCACCAAAGAAAAGTGATCTATAAAACCATGAGTTCCAAGGAGAGGATAAACAGAGACTTATCAGTCACTGTTCAGTGTTGCAGTACAATGACATCAAATCAAACTAGTGGCTGGCAGGCTGAAAGCAAACAAAATGACTTGGTTCTCACACAAATTGAAGGTAAGACACAGACCAAAATGCTGCAAGACACTGAGGGGATACCAGCTTCATGCTGACAGAGGAGAAATCTGTCAGGGGCCATTGAATACCTAAGTGCTTCTGCCTCTGGCAGTCCCTGGACTCAAAATCACCAGAACTGGAGAGAGAATTCTTGGCAAGTTCTGCTATATTTGTCCTGTTTGTCCTGTTCTTAAACTCATATGTAGGCTTTTTCTCATTGTCAGAGAAACATATTGGACTAAATAGACCTTTAATGTGATGCAGGAAATATTTTTTATATTCTTACATTAAATAAGCAAGTCAAGGACAAAAAGCAAATTTGAATTGATCTACGTCATAGGCCAGCAACAGACCTGGAATCAAGTCTTCCAGAATGGCAGTGCACCATCTACAGCTGTGTCTGTTCTAGTCATTAAAATGACTAGATAATGCTCTTTGGCCCTGAAGCCAAGTTGCATGACATGGCCACTGTCCATACAGTCAAACTCTTTTACCTGCTGAAATATTTACCACCTCCAGATTGGCTATTTGGAATGTTCCCCGGACCATGCTAACTCTTGAGGATGATCATAATGCTAGGAAAAGCCTGATTTTTCTCCATTACCAGCAGTGACTATAAAGAAAAATGAAAAAAAAAAAAACCACAAACCCTTTTTGGGTCAGGTACCTTTGTAAGCAATGGGATCTGAAAATTCAGGTGTTTCTAGACACAGGATTTTTCTGTTGCAGAATAAACCAAAGCTCCTACTCAGAAAATGCTTGGCATTACATGTGTTATTGACCCTGGACTGTTGACAATCCTGGAACAGTGCTCATGGTGCTTAACCCGTGCCAGTGAGTAATAATGCCCAGTTACATCTTTCATAGTCACAGTTACATCTATTACACAGGAGCACTCAGAAGATGTATTCATACTTTCAGTGTCATTTGAGATCCTTGTATATACACAAAGATGACAAAACACTGTTCGAATACCACTGTGGGGCTCCAACTGCTCGAATGATTGTCTTGCTACAGAAATTTCTGTGTGAGTTCCCAGAGAGCTGAAGAACAGTGAAGGACAGTAATGCTGTATAATTTCTGCTGCTTTTGCCAGACTAGATTATGATAACTTCTATTACTGAGTTGGATGAGAGGAGCTAAAAAATGCTAGTACTATTTTTCTTTGTTTTTTTCAAAATTCAGCATCTGTAGTGAGCTAAGAAATATGGTTATTTTCTCTCTCAGTTGTATACACAAACTAGTGTTATTTGATATTCTTGACACCAGGAACATACTGTTTAAAAAATGGAACAAAACAACGGGAATTACTCCACTCGCTCCATATTTTCTGCTTCCCAATCAAAGAAAAGTACTTGAAAAGCTTTAACATTATGTTTAAAAATAGTTCTGCTGAAATATGCCCAGAGATCAGAAGAAACTTCCATATTTGGAAGAACCAACAGTATGTTCTGCCAAACTATTTGGCTTTTCTTTAGGTCAAGGCAACCCTGGGCTTTGCTGTTGTTCCCATAATGTGCTATAGACAGGGTGAAAGTGCTCTCCTGTCATTTCCAGTTTACAGTACAGTTTGTGCTAACTGGTATGCAGTCAGTTCTACATGGAAAACCTCAGTAACTGTGAAAGCATGTTCTCCCCTGCTGTACTTGTATTGCCTGTGAGTAGCCATGGAGAACAGGCAGAACTTTCCCCTGGAAGACCACAGGATTTCTCTCTCTCCTTTTTTCTCGTTGAATCCCATCCATCCAACCATCCATCCATCCATCCATCCACCCATCCATCCATCCATCCATTCAAAAATATTCCTTTTCATTTTTTAAAAGCTTCTTTTCAGAAGACTTGGGAGGAACTGGTGTAAAAATTACATTGCATATATCTAGATTCTATTCCTACCCTTTATTTTTTCTTAAGACTTGATTACACTATTTTCTTAAGATCCCGTTTGCTATTAAATATTTAATTTCAGGACCATTCCTGCTACCAGTAGTCATAGTGAGTAAAAGCCTGGGATTTCCCTAAATTTTTGCCTACTTGACACCTCTTTACTTGTCTAAAGAATGAAGTGACCTTACAACACTTCAACATATTATGATACATCACTATGTGAACTAATTCAGACAGGACCTTCTATTCCCCTTGCCCTACTCTTAGGGTAGTGGTATAGTACACTTGTTTTGTCTATTTTTGCCTTGTTTAACTTTACTGTCACACCCAAGCCCTTCATGTTTTACCTGACACTAACACTCATTTTCATGTTTTACAGAAGGTTGCCACCTAAGCTGGAGGGCTGGAGGCATTATACATCTTCAGTTTCGTTGTGTTACCTGAGTATTTGAATTCATGTGAGCATATGGATCCCAGGCCTTCAGAAAGCAGGTTCATTTACAGTGTTACCTCTGCTCTCCTATGCTGTTGTTCCAGAAGAATGTTCCCCTCTTTGTGAATCAGGGACTGTTTCCCGAGCAGCCCTGGCAATAGGAATGTGCCATTTAATATCTCAGCTCAGTTGTTCTCCCTGGCCAACCCTCCCAAACACATCACATTGGTATATCAAAGGCAGAATTAAGTGCTGCCTTCTCTTATCCTCAATGACTCACTTGTTTGTAAATTTTATTCAGTGTACAAAACTAGATATTGTAAAAAACCATAATGGGCAGGGCAGTTGGCAACAGTCAATGTCCAAAAACAATTCTTCAGTGCTTCACTGTAGCTTGAGCCAGAATACTTCATAAGTTTGACTGTAAGTAATAGCAAGCAGCCAGACTCCTATTTCTGATCTAACTATATTTGCAATCCAGTTCTTTGACACTCTCAGTCCCACCATTCCTGAGATGCTGCCTGTGCTTGTGAGACACTTTGGCCAAGGCAACTCAAATGCAAAAGAAGCTGAGGCTCAGCTCTGTGCTGAAGGACTATGATGAGCTCACATTGTCTCATAAAATGCAGGATAAAGTGTTAAAGATTTGCTTTCAAGCTGGAAAAATGCATCCAGTAAATCCTACAGCTGGGTTTATATAGACTTTGTTTTGTAAGCAGAATCAAAGTTAGGAAATAAAATTTGCTTCAAGGATTAAGCCTCTAATCCTTAACTCTCCTTTGGCCAATAAAGCCTCCATCAAAGTCTGTGTCTCAGCACTGACTTCTCTGGTCCCCAGAGCAAAGAAAAAAAGAAAACTTCGCATGCTGCTTGGAGCCATGTCACCAGGCAAATCAGTAAGGCCAAAATACAACTTCGGGAATATTTACATTTTGCATAACAATTTGCTAGTTGGTAAGTGTTGTGGAAGCACCAAGAGCTTAATCAGTAATGTGGCATGTCTTCAATGCCAACCCTTGGTTTGAGGGGGTGCTCTGCAGAAAGTCAGCATAGACCATCACAAGATTTTCCCAGAAAGCCTTCCTTCAAAATCCTAGTAAGCACACACTCGAATCTCTGAATTTATCTTTTTGGAGATATAAATTTGGGATAAAACTGAGCCTTGAGCAGCAATCAGTGCAAATGCTGGGTTTCATTCTGTTGGGGTTTTTTTAATCCTGTACCTAAAGAAAAGCCAGCTGGAGTGAGGATTCAGTGTTTTTTGTTCAATGGGAAAAATTATAAGTGCTTGCTATAATGACTTTGGGTTAGCTCTGACTTGATCACTGATGACAATCCAAATGTAAGAAAATTATGTAATGTTGTATTTGTCAAGAGTCAGTTTGTACCAATGAGAAAATTGTTGGTCTGTTGTCTGTATCAGTCCTTCTACCTTTACTCTTGACATACAGCACATCACCCAGCTGTACAGGTTGACAGCTCTTTTTGGCCTTTTGTAGTGTAGGAAGTATTCTAATAAACACCACCACTGGCAGCAGCTGAGCCAAGGAACATAATACACTAATGTAAAGCATTGCCAATTGCTATAGATTTTGTCTAGTACTTGTGGAATGCCACTTCCCATACTTTTTTTCTTCTCTGATGTGGTACATACTCTTAGTCGTTCACATCATTTTAAATAAATGTGTCCTTAATGTTCCTTTGCTTTCCTTTTTCTCCTCTTCTAAAAACTGCTGCTTTTATTTTCCTTTCTGGCTTACACTAGAGCCAGTTTAGATTTGATCACTACCAGAGCATCAGAGGAATTATATAGTACGTTCTGTGCTTTCAATAGGGTGGGCAGGGCGCTATACATAAAACTCAGTTAGCAATAATATGACTAATGAATATGCTGTGCTATGGGTTTCCTGCAAAAGAGCAACTCGCGCAACCCAGCCTTTATCACATTGTTTTTGTTAGCCATCGCTCTTTATTTACTGTCACTGAGGCTGGGAAAGACGGCTTATTTTCTCAGCGTCGTACATATGCATCTGTGCTAGAGCTGGCAGTACAACTTGTTCTTCTCCATTTTCCTGCATGTTTTATAACCTGTTTTTATTTTATAATGCTCCAGTAATTTATTCACTCTAAATTAAAGTGGAAAGTCTATTCTGTACATGGGTTACCTTGCACATTATATTCTACTTCTAAGAAAGCATAAACGATTATGTTAGAGCTTATACCTCTCTCACCAATAAACTGGAGGTCCTAAAAATCCAGTAGTCTCAGCTGGCCTATTCAGAGGTGTATGTTTAATTCCAAACTGTCAGCTAGCTAGAGGCCTTCAGTGGATACAATTTTCAACCTCTATAAAGCATACTGCTTGTTTCAGTATCACTTCTAGCTGCTTATACATGGGGCAGATTTACTGGACATCCAAGAAAACTCTTGCTCCCTCCTTTGTCTTCACCAGTCTGTTTGCTTTCAGAGGGCAAGAAAAGGAGCATGCCACTGTCAGCCTCTCCTCCCCCACAATACTTTCCATTCCTTGTCACAACAGCTGTCCCTTTGTTGCTTAGGTGTTTATACTTTAGATTCTTGTACCTTAGGCATATAAATATCCAATATCAAAACTTCAAAGTCTTCCTTGCTGCAAGATGGAGGCCTTTCACACTGACTTAACTGCCCAAGGGGAATTTATTTATCCTGTTACGTGGTCTTTAGGTAAAAGCTAGGTCCCCATAATGGCACTTCAGTATCACTTTCTGCAGAACAGAACAAGTACTTTTTCTGTCTGGCATTTATAGCAATTGCTGCAGTTGAGTCCTGAGTGCCTCTTGATGTGAGAGCTGGAGGAAGAGCACAAAAACTTTTACAGGACTACTTAGTCTTTAACACTTTCCCTTACTCTGGGTTTGTGCTCCTTCTGCAAAGAAAGGCAGTTGCAGTAGCAAGGAGATATTAAATTTCAAGGCAAGTAAATTGTAACAGTCACCATTTCAAATTAATGCCACATGTCATCCCCATTTCATATTGTTCATCTCTCCAAATAATTAATTGTTTATCCACATTGCTCTTTATTAGCCCCTTTAGCCACTTTCTCAGTTCTACTTTACTGTGCAGAATCAGATAATTTACAACAATGTAACTATTCATTTTTCTGTAAAAGTAGGTGGTTTAGACTGAGGGAATAGGGGACTATGGTACAAAATGTGTGGGGTTGATACATACTTGGCCCAATATTTCTTCCAGTAATTAAGCCAAATCTCTTTCAGAGTTTAAATATTTGAAAGAAGAATTCATCGTTATTCTTGGAAATCTTATTATTTACATAAAGGAGTAGACTCTACAAAAAAAAATCAATTATCAGGCTGTGAGAGTCAGCAGCCTCTTAGATTTTGTGCTTTTCTGACTCAGGCTTGGCTTCAGGTCACATTTTGGCTCTTCGGTGAAATCCTTATCTGACTTGTTTGTTCCTCTACAAAAGCAACAAGAAATTGATGGAAAGTCCTATACACAGCTGAGGGCTGATTCCTGTGCTAGGGAAAAGCAAGTGACATGCCAGTCTGCTGTACCTCTCACTACCAATGGAGCACAGGTTTCTGCAGGGCCACTCAAGAGCAGCTGTTGCAAAATACTGTGTTCTGTACTATTACAACACAGAGCTGTTGTTGTTTGTGTCACCTCACCTCTATCCACATTCTCCTCTGAGACAGGGATGTATACCTATTTTCATGTATACCTAGGTAAAGATATTTCAAAATACAGGGTGTGTTTCAAAAATATGACCCAATTTGAAATTGAAAATTTAATGAAATTGGGTCCATCTTTTTGAAACATCTTGTATTTGTTGCTCAGTCTCAGAATGAAAGGTCACTTTAAGGTATCTTTCTTTGGGGAGTAAAACTGGAAATATCAGAACTACTAGGTACTTTCATTCATTAATTTAAATTGAAATCATAAGAAAAGCTCTGAAGGGAGACAATCCAACACAACATATTCCTAAAATGCATTCACTCAGTGTTTTCATTTCGCTTTTCTTTTTTTCCCCAAATACCCCAGCTCTGCAGAGAAGTGAAATAAACACTAGATATTGTAGCAATGTGAAAAGATATCTCAGTATTTTGGACCTGCTTAAAACAGTGGGAGCCCCAGACTGCAATCCTCATGTAGAAATTACCCAAATAAAGTTCCCACCGAAGCCAATTATTTTACTGCCATTTATACAATTGTATAAAATGACCTACATGCTTTACAGAACAAATAAAGAAAAATCACATGCTGCCTTTATCTCCTTTCCTAGTTCGTCTTATTCTCACAATTCATTGCGTAAGAGAAACAAACCATAGGAGCAGAAGAGAAAAGAAACACCATAAATGGCTATAGAAAACTCTGTAAAAACAACAGCTGGATGGGGCAAAAGTTCCTTTGTTGAAGTCAGATGGCTACTTATTTTTAAACATTTGACAAAGTATTTTGCTTTTTGACTGACTAGCTGATAAATCAACTGGAGTTTTACCTAAGTGGACACTAAATGAGGACTTGTGAATAAACCTGTTATAAACTATTAGATCACTGCTTTGTATTATGTTATTATTTTTATCCAGTGTTTTACTAAAATAGCACAGCTTTCGTCTGACCTCCCTTGTCAGAAAGTGCTGTGAGGAGCATTTTGGCACTGCTTACTCCCTCCTGCTGATTCCCTGGCCCGGCAGGCACTGCAAGGACCTGGGGGGCAGCAGCCCTGTCACTCTCCTTCCCATCCTCCGTGTGCATCACACCTCTCTGCTCTGGAGACTTCTCCCCAGAAACACAGCTCACTGAAAAGAAATTTACCAGAGCTGTTTATTATTATTA
>VZRW01006807.1:258435-316002 GCA_013398125.1 Aegotheles bennettii | reverse complement strand
TAATAATAATTATTATTATTATTAAGCAAATAATTCAGCTGTGGGTTTTTTTTCTTGAAATCTAACCATGCACGTTCAGAGAGGCTCTCCACAAAGAGATGCTTAAGATGGCAATCTTAAGCGGAACTTGGTTTACAGAGCTTTCTGATCATTTCCCTTCTCTTGGTGACACCAATATAAAAACGCCACTTTGGTTGGCAGGATTATATTGCAGTGAAATGGAGCTATGAGTGGGAGTAAAGTGAGATCCATTGTATGACACTCCCATTACTAATCATATAATTGGAAAGTAAAAATATTTTCAGATTAGCCTTGGCTTTAATAAGAAAGGACGTGCTCTTTCAGGCACATTAGCAATAGAGGAGAAGGGACTTGAATGAAATGTGATGAGGACACATGGAAGAGTAGTGCAGAACCCAGAGGTGGAGAAGTAGAGGAAAGAGAGGGAGGTAGAGGGTTGCATCCATGCCTAGGTTGAAGTAAATCTCTACTGTCTTGGGTGCATTTAAGTACATTTACGTATTGCTGAAGCCTAGGAAGACTTAGAATTTACAGAAATTACCTGAAAGAAAATGTTCTATCTGTAACCTGTCTGCCAAGTACCTTACAAGATAATGGAAGCTTGTAAAAAATCCAGAAGAAAAGAAAGAAGATATTTTGATAAACGAGTAGACAATAGATTATGAAACTAGCATATTGCTGTACCTGTCTTATAACCTTTCATCAACTTGGACTGGGAATTTAATTGTGAGATTTAAAATGTTCTGCCTAATCTGGCTGCAGTATTTCTTTGATAATGACACATGGCAAGCAGATCTATTACTGTATTCTGCTTCAGCAACAGGAGCACTTTTCTCTCCATTCTGATTCAGCAGCGTTATGACACTGTGGAAAGGAAGATGTCGGTACTTAAATACACTTTAACTAAAAGAAGCAAAACAAAACCGAAAAATGCATAAATGCTTCTCTCTTCTAATTCAGGCCAGGGAATCCCTTCTGCAACTGTGCTCACCCTTTTATCAAGCATTTGTAAGCCTGTGATGTGGAGCTAGGGGAAGCTCCTCACTACCATTCTTTGATGAACCAAAAGCATAATAGAATCTGACTGGGCTTGCATGCACACCAGGTTAGCTTAAATATGTTAATTTTGTATAAACATCCCTAAGCTGAAAATATCATACACTATAATGAAAATGGTCTAACTACACTTAACCTTCCTGTGTAACTAACAGTAATAGTAATGTATTCAGCATGATGCACCTGAGTTTCTGCTCAGCATAACTAATCTGTTATTCATAGGTAATGGAGTAGATAGCTGATTGAAACTAGAACAAAAGGGAAAGGGGAAATGTGATTTCTTTTTTTCTTGAAGTTTCTATTTTAGAATTTTTTGTTTCAATAAAACATTTTCTGGTTAAAGACCTGGTTCTAGCACAAGGAGATCTCTATTAACTAGCTCTGAATAAAAGCTCCTGGTTTTGCACTGAGGTAAGAAACAGTATAGCAGTGGTGAAAAGGGCTTTACTGGGTTTACTTTTTAAAAGGGCTCAGACCTAACACTGGTAGCATGGTCTGATAAACTGATGGAAACTCTGAGGTGCAGAATCCCTGCACATCACTCTGCTGGGACCTCTAAAGCCCTATGCCTTTTGATGTCATAGGCCACTTGTCACTCTCTGATACAGAGCGAGATGGGTATAATCAAAATAACCCTTCTTATATTCTATGCTCATATAAGAGATGATATGATGACAATGGTCCAGTAAAGGAACAGGTCAGGGAGGATACTACAGTAAGAGACACCATGGCTGAAGGCAGCAACATTTTCTGGCCACCAGGCAGTATTTCCTCTTAACAGAGACATAGCTACCATAGAATATTGTTAAAGTCAAGAATTTGTACCTGTCAGTCCAAAAAAGAAATGGAGTTAGTAGAAGAAACAGCTTGCACAGAGAGGTGGTGGATTCCCTATCTCTGGAGACGTTTAAGGCCAGGTTAGATGGGGCTCTGAGCAACCTGGTCTAGTGGAGGATGTCCCTGCTCATGGCAGGGGAGTTGGACTAGATGACCTTTAAGGTCCCTTCTAACTCAAGTGATTCTGTGATTCTGTGAAAATAACAGAGGGACTTCCAGTGGGACTTCAGTGCACACCAAACTTCTATGCATAGAGTTTTCAAAAACAGATTATACAATTGCAAATTATCTCTCCAGCATGTCCCACATTCTGAACTCATGTCTTTGAATGAAATCATCACAAATAGCATCCCTGTAAGCACTACTTATTGACATCTTTATAAATGATCTTATCAGAATCAAAAGCCTGGATAATCCAGGGGACTTAAACCCAGTATTTTAAGGATCTGTGTGTTTAGTGCCTTCTTATGTTTATCACTGATTCTTACAGCCTCTGAGAAAACTGTACCTCTGACATTTTCTTTTCTCTCTGACCACACTCCCTCTGTTGCTCAGGTCTCTGACCACCACTTGCTTCTCAGGGTAGAGTCAGACAATTGTTACCTTTCTCATCCTGGATATCCAACAGAACTCTCACACAGCAAAAAAGGTTTACTGCAGAAGGTCTGACTTTAGTCCAAATCTTGAGGTTCTGATCCCTTTTGGCAAAGGCCTCCTTAGAGCATAGCATTATTTACCAAGAAGAAAACCGTTTCTGAGGAAATATATCTTCAGAGCAATACAACAGAGTTGATTGATCTAACTTTCCTCCCATAGCTTTGTTAGTTCTGACACAGCTCTACTCTCTATTGCTTTCAGTCTCCCTTTTCCCTCTTAAGACATACTGTCTTCAAGAACACCTATGCTAAGTCAGTCCAAGCCAGCTGTCCTGTCTCTTAAAGTGTGGTATAGCAATTTCTTATTAACATCAAAAAAGAAGGGCGTGTATGGAATAATCTTTTCTCTGTCAGAGGGAACTGTTCCACACCCTCAGTTAGATGTTACATCAGACAACTGTTTTCAGTCACCAGCAATGGACCTATCTCAATAAATAGCACAATTTCCTCCAGATAAATAATTTTTACCTCTTCAGTGCTCTTTTCTCTCTTTTTGGTTTTTGCTTTTGAAAAAAAATGAGGCTGTCAAGCCACTAAAGATTAAAACAGGATCCTTGCAGAACTCCTTGACTCTTCTTCCTTCTATATGCTAGAGAAATTTGTATTAACTAATCATGTGCTTTTTTGCTGACCACTTTTCCCACAGCCTAATGTTAAACTAGTTTAATGTTTTCAGACAGAACAGTTCTTACTTCCTTCTGTAGCCTACAACTGTCTAGAAACTTTCCCTTGTTGATCACAGAAACAATTATCCACAGACAAAAGTACAAAAGCTTTGTGCCAACAGCATTCCAGCAAAGTTTGTGATTCTGTTGTCTCTAAGTAGACAAATATTGTTTTCAGTCTCCACTGCTTTCATTCCAGCAGAGATTATGGACACTACTTTGCCTTGGAAGATAATAATACAAACAAAAATATGGAGAATTCAGTTTTAGAAGATTAGATATGATGCTGATATCTACTAGTCTGGAGTTGGAATAGCTATGAAAGGAAAACAGAAGAGAGATGAAAAGAGAGAAGACAAAACAAAAAATTATCACCTTCAACTGAAGTGATGAAGCCAGCCCAGGAGGACACATGAAGGCAAACAGATAATAGAGTTCATCGCATTTCTAGATATAAATATAAAAGAATAACAGAGTTGTCACTAAAGGTGTCTATGAGCAATTTTATTGCCTTGTGTGTAGTTCCAGATATTATACACCCTTAATAACATAGAGCTTGAGCATATGATTCTGGATGTTTTGAAGGCACTGCTAGGAAAAAATATACCTGCTCTATCTCAGAAGACTTGAGTGTTCATACCTAGGTTCAGGATAAACTGATTGCCTATTCCTTCCAGGGAAATCCAGTCAGCATTTTTTGTGTCTGCAGCCAAAAATCCAGTGGAAGAGGGAAGGTGAGCCACGATGATGTGTGCTCTGTGTGAGCTTTGTGATACCTGCCACAGAGTGCAAAAATTCATCAAAACAGGAAAACCATTAGGAAATACAATGGAGCGTGGTAGTACTCCCAGTCAGCTGGCCAAAAGGTCTCATGATAGAAAAGGTAAAGCAGAGCAGGAAGTGTTTGGCTGTGGAGTCTGTTTCTCACAATCTCGACCTGAGGAAAATCATTGTAGTAAACAGTTCTTTGTCTTTCAGCTTATACAGACACACAAGGATATTTTGTGGGGATGGAAGACAGTGAGTTTGTGACGTTTTGGTTTTCTAAATAAGCTACGGAAGTTTGAGCATTTCCCATTTAACTAAAGAGGTGTGCTACTGAAGCCCCATGCAAAGTTCTGTACTTGACTTGCACACGCACCCTACACTTGTTAAATCCATAATGGCTATAGGAACCAAGCATAAAGCAATTAAGAAAATCCTGAAGCTATTCATGGGTGTTCACTACAGTCCAGATCTCACTTCCACTTCATGTAAGACTTTTCTAATATCATTTAAATTATGAGTTCTTCAAAACTCCATACAAGAAGTACCTCATAAAGATATGAAAAGCTGTGATTCAGGTCTCTTGAGCAGCAGCTATAATTAAAACTATTGAATAGTGATTATAAGCTTGAACTATGAAAATACTGAAGGAGAATCAGTCAAATTAAAAGTTTTTTATTAAATTGAGACTTGATAGGGAAAAACTCAGGGACTTCAGTAAAGCATAGTCCATAATAAAAGTTTGAAAGTGACAGATTGAGATTACAACAGGAGAATTAACTTCTAACTTGCAGCTATCACTGATTACTTATCCACATTCCCTTTGGTTTTATTCACAATATAAACTTAACAATTATCATAGAAGTCTATGCTGTATCAACAGCAGGTTGCAAGAAATTAGCCGAAGTTTGGGCCAGGGGATTATTCATTTAGTAAAGAGATCTGAACTCTGGAAATTGGACCAGAAGTATCAGATGACGAGCATTTTATTTCTGATTGCATTGGTAGGAATTACTGCGAAGACAGGATGAGCTTTGGCTTTTCATTTTCTTGGGCAGTGGCAGAAAGTACTGAGACACACAAAAATGTAGTGAAATGCCAGTGGTTTCTTTGCTAGCCAACTGCACTTACAATCCTACAAGCTTGCTACATATGCAGGCCACATATGGACAAATGATTAGCTAGTTTGCTTCCTAGTTAATCGTCTGAATTAATCGGTGACATGAAGAAGAATGACTTGAATGAAGGACTTGTTGTGCCAAAAAGCTTTTATGTGGGGACATAGTTAAACATGGCACTAACACAAGATTAAAAAACAACAACAACAACAAAAACCAACCAACCAACCAAACAAACAAAAAAAACAAAACAAAACAAAAAAAAAAGCCTAAGTGTTTCCAAGCCAGGATCTGGTTTGTCCTGACCTAGCTTTGAACTTCTGAAGGAATGAATGAATTCTGATGAGCCAAAGTAGTTTTATCCTTCATTCCTGAAAGCAGAGTGGGATAAATGACTATATTGATAGCTCCACAACAATTGCATCATTACCTGAACATGAGAAGTGGAGCAGAATCAGCTGAAGAGGATGAGAAGCTGCTCTGCCATGGCTAAACTTGCAATTCCTTCTAAATCTGGAAGGTCATCTCCCCCTCACTCTGAATAAATCCTTGTGCATTTTCAGATGTTTTGTCATGAAATTCTTCACCACCTGAGAGTGATATGGAAAGATGGAAAAAAAAAGGAAATTAGTGAAGCTGGTGAAACAGGCTGTAACAGGCAGCTCTTGCTGTGGTCTCTTCACTATGCAGCTTCTTACAGGCTTGCTGCAGCCCTGGTATAAGAGGCACTGGATCCCAGGGGATCAGGTTCTGCCTTAGCTGCATCCTTGACTTGCTAGATAACACTAAGTAAATCACTTTCCACATTCTTTGACCCCATTTTCCCAACAGTAAAAAAAAAAAAAAAAAGCAAAAAGCATTCATGTTTCTGATTTTGTTTGCAAAAGGTACTTTGAGCTTGAGTTAATATGTGCTATATAAAGGCTAGGGATTAGTATTCTTTTTTGTTAGCAGCAGTAGCAGCAGTGAGAATTATTTTCCATATAAAGAAACAACCAAGGACACGTTTGAGCTGGCTGAGAAGGCAGTGTTTTGTTCTGCTGAGCTAGAGAGGCAGTCCAGGTGCCAAGTTTCCTCTTTAAGCCAACAGAAAAGTTAATACGGCCATGGCAAAATAAAACCCTGGGGACAGAGGCTGACTTTCTTCTCCACACGCTCAGTTCAGCATGCTACTTGCAGGCTCAGAAAATTTCAGGTCCGTATCTTCCAGTCAAGCTGAAAGCTGCTGTGATGAGATCTAAATAAAATATGAGAAAGAGGAAAAGCAGAATAGGGAATCCCATGGAAAATTACAATTCTCTGAAACACATCAAGGGGAGCACTTAAGTGCAGCTACCCTGCCAGCAGGGTGATGACAGATTTTAGTGCATGACTTAAGTTTTTCAGAACGCAAATGTGAAACCACTAACTGTGGGGTAAACTGAGCTTTGCCTTCCTAACTTGCAGACTGAGCAATTTCAGCCTTGAGTCTGGGAGAAAAGAAGCCCTAGTGACGGGCTCAGATTTAAAATCCGGGGCTTCCACACAATCTTTGCAGATTGCCAGTTCAGGATCCCGAAAAAAGCTGAGCCACAGAAGTTTTGCTTTGCACAGATGCATCTGCTTTCAGAGGCAAAGGAACAGGATTGTATGGGTACAACCCAGTCAGTCTGGGAAGTAAACTACAATAGCCTTGCTGTCAAGTCTTTCTCCAAGCAAAGTCAAACTGGCTATAGCACAATAACAAGTCTTTGCAAATGTCACTGTAGAAGACATAATGTTTTTCTTATTTCCTGTACAACTTAAAACCCTAGTTTTTCCAGGTTAGAATAAAGCCGAATTATAGCCCAATGCAACCTCTGCATATCAAGGTGACCAAGTGGACAAAGTGAACATGATATGGTGGCATCCTAACAATAGCCATGGAAAACAACGATAATAATATCTCATGTAGAAAGAGCAGTTGTCAGGGAGCTTTAAAATGCCATGCTTTCACTAATCCCTCACCTTTGATTTTGACCACAATGAAATAATATGTAGACTATGACAAGGATAATCTTGACCTTCAGCTAACAACCGGTTATAAGCTGTATACGAAAAGCAGATCTAACATCTGACTGTAAGCATAGGCATGCTAACAAGTACCTTTTGAGATAAATTAGTAAATTAATGACTAAAGTTGTTAGCAAAATAGAATTATTAACTGGATAAACACCTGAAACCAGTATTGCCTCCCTGATTCCTGTATCTGGTCCAAATTTACTCCCCATGGCTCCTTTCCAGGTTCCTAAAATAATTTAAAAAGAGAGCAAAAATCAAGCAGATGTTTCATAGTTGGCATACTGGTGCAGCCCAACAGACTGACCTTTAAGATCAAATGTTATGGCTTACAAGGCTGGCTTTACAATTCCTGGATTTATGGTAAAATGGACACTGTAACCACTGTAAACCAGAAGTACTGCTCAGGCAAGTGGTGATAGAAATTCATAGTCAGGACACAGAAATGCAGCTGTGGTTAATTTATATTATTTGAGTAAATTACTTGATATTATCATATGCATGTATGTATTTATTTCTACTGCATCATTGCCCACAAGCCAAAGAAATAAATACAAACTGTACAAATAAATTATAAAGCACAACTGCCAAAGAGAGAGGAAGAAGTTGGATTGATCTATTTATTAGTCTCAGAGTTCAGCTCTTCTGCCTTGCTGGTGCTGTTTGTTCATGAGAGCTCATGAATCATTGAAAAAGAAGCACATGTGCCTGTGATAACCAACTGCAAAGAAAAAGGCTGAAAAGTTTAATCAAATTACCTCAATATTCAGTAAAGAGATTGTATGTTGATTTGAAAGATCTCAGTAAGAATCTAAGGCCACTGACAAAACAGGAAATATTGAAGGAAAAATCCATTTAAATACCAACATCAGCAGAAAGCTGCTTGTTAAGCTTTGTATCATTTTAAACTTCAGATTCTTTCACTTGATACCCAGCAGGAGTAAAATTTCTATGTACTTGTGAAGATATTGGTGTTTAAGCAGATGTCAGAAGCTTTTTAGGTATAAACGGAAATTGAGTTACAGATTATGATGGCTTAGAGTTTTGAGTGTTGTATAATATCAAAAACTGCATCTGAGAAAGAATGTAGTGCTAAAAATAATGATCTTCAAATTCCTGTACATGGAAACTTTTAAGTTGTCTAAAACCAGACTCTTTTACTTTTGTTATTAATGATATAGAAGACTATTAAAATGGACCAAAAAAAGCCAAATATTTAATTTGATATTTTTGTTTCATCTGCCTGTGTATTTCTTTCCCCATGGCCTTCCAGCAATTTTTATTTTTTTGCATTCTTAATTCGTACTATCCAGAGTGTCTAATGCAATTCCTATATGAACTCAGACTGATAAAACCTGACCCACAAACATAGCTGATAAATTTTCATCACCACCAACTACAAAATGAACATCCTATATCCCCCCCAAATGCTAAGCTACCTGCTGCTCTCCACTCACCCTCCAAAAAATGTGAAAATAAATGAGTCCAAGGAGTCGTTCTGGAGGTTAATACTTTTGAGCCTTTTCCTATCAGGGCCTGGGAATTAATTTTTATATCACAATTCCTTCCTGGTAATGGATGTTAGTAAAGATTGTACATTAGGACAGAAAAGGAAGCGCAAGAATTATACAGTAGACTGCCACAAGGACAAGGAATTCATCTGCAAAAACTCCTATAAAGAATGCTGTGGCATGGTTTGAAACATCCTTGAAACTTTAACATGGAAGTACCTGTACTTCAAGAAGTAAAACATTAAGCAAGTAAAAATGCCTAGAGCCATATTTTTTTCACTATGCACCTGTACTCATAAAGTTCACTTCAGAAAATTCTTACTATTATAATATGCTACATATCATACGTTCACAACATCAGTAGCAGATGAATTCTGTACTTAAATCAGCAACTGAGAGGTAAGAAATTGTTTTTGCATTTTCACAAAGGACCTCAAGTCCTTCTCCACAAGGTTGCTCTCAATTCTTTCATCCCCCAGCCTGTATTGTTACCAGGGATTGCCCTGAGCCATGTGCAGGACCTTTCACTTCACCTTGTTGAACCTCATGAGTTTCACATGGGCCCAATTCTCAAGCTTGTCCAGGTCCCTCTGGATGGTATCATGTCCCTCAAGCATGTAAACTGCACCACTCAGCTAGGTGTCATCTGTGAATTTGCTGAGGGTGCACTCAATATCACTATGTCATTGTTGAAGATATTAAACAGTACTGGTCCCTGTATGGACCCCTGAAGGACACCACTTATTGCTGATGTCCAACTGGACATTGAGGCATTGACCACTACCTTCTGGATGCAATCATCCAAACAATTCCTCATCTACCAAACAGTCCACCCATCAAATCCATCTCCTCTCAAATAGGATGTTGTGGGGGACTGTGTCTAAAGCCTTACAGAAGTCCAGGTAGACGACATCCATAGCTCTTCCCTTGGTCAGGCAAGACTTGCCCTTGGTGAAGCTATGCTGGCTGTCTCAAATGACCTCTCTGTCCTGCATATGCCTTAGCATAGCTTCTAGGAAGATCTGTTCCATGATCTCCCTAGGCACAGACAGGAGGCTGACAGGTCAGTAGTTCCCACAGTCCCACATTTTAAAAGTTGTTTCCCTTCTTCCAGTCACTGGGGACTTCACCTGACTGCAATGACTTTTCAAATATCGTAGAAAGTGGCTTGACAACTACATCAGCCAATTCCCTCAGGACTCTGGAATGCATCTCATTAGGTTCCATAGACTTATGAACTTTCAGGTTCCCCAGGTGGTCACAAACTTGATCTTCTCTTACAATGGGAGGGACTTTGCACCCCCAGCCCCTGTCTTGCAGTCCATCCACTCAAGACATGTAGGAAGAGAGGTTACCAGTGAGCACTGAAGCAAAAAAGTTGCCAAGTACCTCAACCATCTCCTCATTCATTGTTACCAGTTTGCCAGTCTTATTCACTGGGGGGAGTACACTATCTTTGACCTTCCTTTTCTGGCTGACATACCTGTAGAAACCCTTCTTATTATTCTTTGTGTCTCTTTCCAAGTTCAGCTCCAGCTGCACCTCGGACTTCCTGACCTCACTTCTACACAATCGAACAGAGTCTTCATGCTCTTTCCAGGTTACTTGTTCCTGTTTCCACTGTCTGTGCATTTCCTTTTTGTCTTTTAGTTTGACCAGCAGATCTCAACTCTGCCATGCCATCCTCTTGTCTTGTGTTAGGGACACGAGCCATATATGTCAGATATAGGCAGATTCAGCTCCTTTGAAACTAATGTATTTTTCTAACAGTGCAGAGAATCATGCCTATTATTAGCTTCTCAGTGTACTAAAGTACACTTCTTATCTCAAGTATTTTTGTCAGGTATGCTGTAAATCACTTGTTTCCATGTATTTTAATGCAGTAGCTTACTTTAGCATGCTCTCATGCATTTAGTACTACAGAAAAGATCTAAGCATCATGGTCTGGGGTTTTGTTTGTTGGGATTTTAAATAGCAGCAGTGCCTAGAAAATTGTTTTCAGAACAGTGTATTGTCCCCACAGCCCTGAATATAGATCAGTGTCTTTATGCTTTGCGTCTGAGGACCACATCTACAGTCATCTCACTTTTTCCAGTCCTCTCCCAGGGGATACTGAAAACAAACAGCATGCTCAGAGCACAGAGCTTAAGCCCCAGAAAAAGAAAATTGTCTATAGCCGCATGCTAGATTACTGATTTTCTTATTTAAAATAAAGAAAACAAGCAATGAATATTTGTGAGCTGCACTGTTTAGGCACTCAAATCAAGTAATTATCATGGAATAGCTGTATCTTTTAAACATAGAACAGAAGAATGAGACATGCAATGGGTGGTTGAAGGGAAAGCACAATGTTGTACAAGAGGTGTAATAATGAGAATGGAATCCTGCCATCCTGCTCCTTACAGCATCAGCTCTTAACAATTATAGGACATATTCAATAGATTTTCACCGGAAGGAATGTGGCTGTCTATTATAAACACAGTAGCCATAGCAATGTGAGGATCTACTTTCAGTTATTCAACAAATAAAAAATATTTGAAAAAGAATTGTGGCCCCAAATCTGCTCTTGGTAACACACATTCAACCCTCTTGACATTATTTAACTGAGGAAGGAATTTAGTCCAATTAATTTCTTCTTCTCTAAGACATTCTCAGCGTCTACAATAGCATTAGTGCTCTCCAAGTTGGTCATTTTCTGTCAACTAATGACAAGCCAAGCAAAGGGCTCTCAGCTACTCAACAGGTCATTAAATGCCAGGAAATGTCTGTCCTATCAGTCATTAATACTGAAATAACAGTTTCTGTTAATAATAGATGAATATCCTCCTTCCAGAAGAGGATTGGTCTTTTTGCCACTAATGTACTAGATTGTACTAGACTTTTCCTTAATCTCATGCAATAATGTAAAGTCACAGTCAATAGGATATTTTATGTTGGTAGGGACTTCTGAAAGTCACCTGGTCCAGCTTTGTACTCAAAGCAAAGGGTAACTTAAAAGTTAGCCCAGGCTTCTCAAGGCCATGTCCAGTTGAATTTTGAATATCTTTAAAGATGGAGACCCCACAACCTGTGCCACCAATATGCTTCCAGTGCTTAACCCCTCTCACTGTTATTTTCTTTTCCCTATATCTGGTCAGAATTTCTCTTTGTGTGACCATTGCCCCTTGTCCTTTTGCTATACACCTCTGCAAGTAGCGTGGTTCTGTCTTGCATATAACCACTCACCAGGATACTGGAAGACAGCTATTAGAGTTTTTCCTTCTCCAGCCTGAACAAACTGCATTCCCTTGGTCCCTCTGCACAGCAAGTGCTCCAGCCCCTGGTCCATTGTAGTGGTCCTCTGATGAACTCACTTCAACACACCACCCTACTCCTGAGGTGGCCTTCCAGGTGTTGTGTAGAGGAAAAAAAGACTCTTCCTTCAACCTGCTGGCTACTCTTTTGCTAAGACAGCACTGCATGCTGTTAGCCTTCATGGCTGCAAGGGCACACTGCTAATTCATGCTCAGGTGGTTATTTATGAGGACTCCCAGGTCCTTTTTGCAGAGCTGCCACCTGGACAGTCATTCCCAGCCTGGACAGCTGCACAGGGTTGTTCCATCCCAGGCTCAGGGCTGTGCACTGCTCTTTGTTGGACTTTATGAATTTTATGTTTACTTACTTCTCCTGCAGGTTGAGATGCCTTTTCTGTACTATCAACTCTCCCTGCTTCGGTGCCAACTGAAAACTTGCTGGGGCTATGTTTTGTCCCATTGTTGAGGTCACTGATGAAGATATTAAACAGTCTTATATGCTACATGGAAGATACCACAATTTTCTTGTCCAGACTCTGCCTCACCTCCTGTCCCAAATGCCATACATAGTCTGTCCCAGAGAAAATAAAAAAACAGAAAAACAAAAAGTTGGCAGTAGAAACTGCAAAAACTCTCCATTTCACATTTCAGCAGCACCAAGTGGACTATGCTATGGCAACAACATAAGTGAGGAAGCTTGACTTATGTAGCTCAGCCAAACAAAGATAACCCCAAGTCAACACTAAATAGCGGGGAAATACAGCTTTTCACATCTTGATTTTTTCTTTCTGTGCTTTTGTACAGTGTTCCTAACAGTAAAGCATGTAGGTGAAACTGTAAAGCCAGTAATAATAATAGAAAAGGAGAGCAGCTCAGCCAAAAAGCAAGTTATCCTTAAAAGGAGGTTAGATTCATAAATACAAACCATGTGTTAAGTAGTGAAACAAATTTAATGCTTACTGAATAGTGTCACTGATGTAAAAATAGAGCATGTTGCCTCACACTTAATGGACCATATCAGATTTAGAAGAAAGTTACTACACATTTTTGTTAGTTCAAAATAGCCAGGTGACATAGAACACATCACATTGCCTTGTGTTGGTAAACAATCAGGAAAAATAGGTAGTTTAAATAGAATAACAGCAAATTTGAATAAATGTGGTTTTAATATCAGAATAGAGATGAACACAGTACATTCGATCTTCTCATCTGAGAGCATGTAATATGTTCTATGCAGCAGAATGGAGAAGTGGCAATTTCCAAGCAAGAACAATTCCACCCCAGGCCTGTGCTACTGACCACAGCTCTGGAGCGCAGAACGTAGTCTGTGAATAAACCATCACCAGTTTTTAGAAGCTTCACTGCAGGTTGCAGGAGAACTGTCAACATCTTACTCCATTCTGCTCAGCCAGAGGTGAATCTGGTTGTACACTCCCATGGTCTTAGCCAAGGTATGTATCCTTTGCTGACTGATGTCAATGCTGCTGCTTTGCATCAAATTGTTTTCCCCTAATCTACCTAATCTCTGATTAAAAATTGGTTGATTTTCAATGAAAAGTGGGAAGAAACTCCCTGACTTTATTTTAGAAGTATGCATAAGATAAGGCAAAGTAAAACTTAAACTGTCACTCAGCTTTTCATAACATATTCAAGAAATTCTTCACAGAAAAAGTCCAAACATCAGTATCAAATGCACTCTCCTCTCCCTTCTCCAAGAAAGTATTTAGGGAAAACCCCAAGGCTACCAGAAAATGCTGCCTTTACTGCCCTGATATAGGGCCATGTAGGAAAGATTATTTAGATGATGTGCAGCGTAATAATACACTGATACCCTTCAAAGGCTACTATCATTTACATAAATACTAAGGTTACCTAGGGCACTGCCAGAACTGTTTCTACTCAGAATATCTACAGTAAATAGTGGGTGGCTTTAACTTGGACACCTTGCAGAAGGGGAGTGATCATTCTCTGGATTCTAGTGGAAAGCAAAGTCCAACATAAAATGTGAGGTGATAAGCGTGAGAGGTATTGGAGCCTCAGGCTCTGGTGCAGACCTCTGTGATACTAGTATTTCACTGTGACTGCTAACACCAGTGCCAACAGGAAAAAAAAGCTTACCCCTTCTCCTTGTCTTTGAAAGGCATGGTGGAGGAACATCTACTTGAGCAGTCACAACAATTTGCAGTGTTTTTGCTTCAGGGAAGCAGCAGCTTGATAAACTCAGTTGTGTCACAGATTTGCTGTTTTAATTCTGTTCATCATAGTGAAACTTCCTTCATTTCCCTCTTGAAATGTATTGTAAATCCTAAATATGCCTTCCCAAGGCTCAAAGCAGCTCTGAATCTTCAGTTGTACTATTTTCTCCAAGAAATACTAATACCAGTTGTAACCATTCATCCTGGTTCTGCGCCAGGTTACTTGGCAAATGCATGGACTTAGGCAGTTCCTTTCATCTAATTTGATGTTTGGCCAAGGTGGGTTATTCTTATTATTAACCTTCTGTCATGCCTGCTGTACAACAGTCCAGAAACCTCTTGAGTCTTTGGCAGAGCAGCAAGGGAGACTCTCTGGCAAAAAAATAATAAGGACTCAAAATCAATGGAATTTAAATTATTATGAAGAACAATAAAACACAAAGTGACGAGATTGCTTAAAAAATATCTTGAAGACCCTGCTGCATCCAGCAGTGAGATTTTAGTGCTTGCTGACAAAGAAAGTATTTTGTTACTGTCAGGATGGCCATCCAGAGGTAAATTTGGTGTCCTGGCACCAGTTTGTAAAAGACAGGTCACCCTGCTGAAACAATTCAATTCACAGTTATGTGGCATCCTCTTTCTTGATGTTTCAGAAGATGTCAACAACTGACTGAGCATAAAATAACTGTGCTTTCACTTAGATGAGAAAGGTCCCAGTCCCTCAAACCAGAAATTTTCTGGACTTTAAGAATTCATAATTTTGTTTTTAAATACTTGTACTCTGTTCTCACAATAGGAAGGTTGATATTATCCTCTACTGCAGTTCCAAATTATTTTTCCTTGCTTATGTCTAGCCACTTCTACTATAAATCTCCCCAGCTGAAAGACGCATAAATAGTTCCCACCTTCCTTTTAAAACACTGTCATTTGTGACCCATTGATTTGTTTGGAGTTACATGAGGAGTTGACACAATATTTTGGATAAAATACAATTCCTTTAAGGAAAACAAGGGCAACCAAACTTTTGTAGCAAAGCTTTATGAGGGCACATGTTAAGAACTTCCTAGCCAAACAGAGCTCTGCACATGTACACAGCTTCCTGTTCAGGATTTGCTCTGTAGCTTCAAATATACTTTCTATTGGTTTCCAAAAAAAAATCACATGGGTCTACTCCAGGATTACCTGTCCCACACCCTATCTTTTTCAGTCAAGCAGTTCTTCTCAGACTTTGAAACCTTGAAATCAATAGCATTACGTATGCGAGAAGAACGGGCTGTGAACAGTGTTTCTGAGGCACAGTAATGTAATCTGACCGACACTTTCCCTCTTGACTGTAAGAATTTGTGCTTTGTTTAAATAGAGAAATCAGCACAGGATGGTCTCAAAGCTAAAGAACTGTCTTGACCCTTAGGAATTCAAAGACCACACCTTGGTATTTCCTAGGAACTCACTGGGAAATTGTATACAGGGTGAGTATTTTAAGAGATATTAGTGAGCTAATGCCAAGTTAGGTATTGCTTTAACTTTTAAAGTCTCTCTTCTTTTAACTTTTCATCAAGAAAAGTACTGGATGAAAAGGTCTGCTGACCAAGAAGGCAAATGGCATCTTGGGATGCATTAGAAGGGGGGTGGTTAGTAGGTCGAGAGAGGTTCTCCTCCCCCTCTATTCTGCCTTGGTGAGGCCACACCTGGAGTATTGTGTCCAGTTCTGGGCCCCACAGTTCAAGAAGGACATGGAACTGCTTGAGAGAGTCCAGCGCAGAGCCACTAAGATGATTAAGGGAGTGGAACATCTCCCTTATGAGGAAAGGCTGAGGAAGCTGGGTCTCTTTAGCTTGGAGAAAAGGAGACTGAGGGGTGACCTCANAACTTCTTTACTGTGAGAGTGACAGAGCACTGGAACAGGCTGCCCAGAGAGGTTGTGGAGTCTCCTTCACTGGAGACATTCAAAACCCGCCTGGATGCATTCCTGTGTGATGTACTGTAGGTGACCCTGCTCTGGCAGGGGGGTTGGACTAGATGATCCTTCAAGGTCCCTTCCAACCCTAGAATTCTGTGATTCTGTGATTCTGTGATTAAACCTTTTCTGTCTTAGATTACAATTAAAACAAGGATAATAAAATTTATGGGAAACAGCTTATTAAAACAATATTAACTGAAAGAGGCTCTCAAAGTTCACAGATTTAAAGAGTTAAGGGGAATTTATACAGGCTCCCACTGGTCTCAGTTCTCTGTGGGATTTTCGTAGTACTTCCTATAAAAACCATTATTTATGGGGGAGTGGTTAATTCACACACAGATTTTTCACTTCCATATTCACTGTAAGATTCAGTCATCCCTTGTCACACCACTTGGCAAATGCATTAACTGACACAACATCAAATGAAGACCATTAATAAAATCTACTACACACCCAATCTTCCAATGAGAATGTGCCCTGTGGTAATGGTGGAACTGTCAGTAGTAACTAAAAAGGAACAGCAAATCTACAAAAGGAAATTCATAACCATCTAACCTATGTAGCCTGCAGTAATGACCTAACTAAAATGATTTAACTAAATAATATAATGTTTAATTTTTCTCAGTGAGAAAAGGAAAGCAGAAAGGCAGACATGCTAAAGATTTAATTTTAGAATGCCTGCTCAAGGGAACATGATTTTTGGTTATTGTTATTTATTCTTTATTCTTAGTATTGCCTATGGGATTGGTAATTTGCCCTTTAACACTTTCACCAAATCACACAACAATCTATTTTATTTGGAGAAGGAAAGAAGGAGGAGGAAACAAATGAAAGTGGGATAGGAGCATAGACCTCCTTATTTTTCTATTTGTTTACTAAGAGCATGGTTCTTTCATGCTATGTATGCAACCAGAACAGATATTTCACTTTCTATCAGACAAATGGGAATGAAATGATGGAACCAATATGACAACATTAGTTTCTGTCAGGGGACATTTAATTGACATCAGGCTAAGAAAAGTTTTAAGGAGAGATCTGAAAGAGGAAAGGAGGATGAACTGGAGGGGAGAAAACACAAAGGTTTATTGGCCATACAGCTCTTATTACATTAGCACTGAAAAGCCTGGACTGCAAAAGCTTGAGTAACCCAAATAAAATTAATGGGACCACTTGTATGAATTAAACTTACATTATGTGGCACAGATACTGTACACAGCTGTACATTCTTCAGGGAGTCATTTAAGTAATCTCCTTCCTTGTTATAAACTAACATTTGGAGAATAAGGGATACTAGATTGACAGTAAAATGGAGGTAGTCTCAGTGGAATACAAGAGGATACGGTAGTAGGAAAGAAGAAAGGAGGAAGGAACAAAAGGAGCTGGGACAAAACATTCTTTCAGATTCCAATTTTCAGCCATAAGTCAACGATGTTTTGCCATTGACCTTAGCAAGCATCAGATCAGGCTGAAGGATGATTGAAGGATGAGAAGAGATGGAGGGGGGGTAATGGGCCTCTTTCTCAGAATAATGTTGCATTTCTGTGCATTTCTATACCATCATTATAGTACCTGAGTCAGGCACAGTGAAAGGACATAGGTAAAACAAGCATTTATTTGCAGTGATACTCTATCAAATGTTCTGTCTTCACTGATCTCCAGTTTCCTGTGATGAAGGACAGCTCTGTGGTATGCAGAAAGCTCCCTGTGCAGAGTGTTAACCTTTTTCTGTGACTCAAAATGGGGAATTGACTAAGCAAGGCAATGGGTCTTCTCAGAAATTATAAATGTCAATCTTAAATGTGTATAAAGAATCCCTTCTTTTACCTTATTTTGCCTTTCATGGTGTGTTTTAGCAGCAGGTAATACTGAATTTTTTGGAAAGCAAAGGACTCCAGGGAGAGAGATGTAGCAGTAGGAAAAACTACAGATAAGCCTGTGAGTCACATTTTCTGTTGCTCTAAATCACTGTCTTTCCAGCTGCCTTCATCAGAGATTCCGTGATTTACACAGTCTGAGGATCTTGCCCTGTATTTCCAGGAATTAATAAACAGTGGATGATTCAAAATTTTGTATTATAGTTCTTATGTTGTAGCTCTATTCTATTTTCATAGGAGAAGGAGTATGGCTTCATGTACAGTCTGCATATTGATAGATGGTTATCATTAATTGTCTTTTGGTATATGATGCATCTCTTATTAATAGATGAACTTCCCAGCTGTAAATGTCAAGATAAATTGATTGGCCAGCTGGTACTTTGAAGATACAGTATTTCTCTAAAGTATCCAAAGCTTGAAGTGTGTATGTGGGGGAGGGAAAATAATTTTGTTTTAAACAGGATTCAGCATTACTTAGTACAAAAAAGGACTGATAAGAGAACAAATCTGATTAAGACATCTAGGTTATGCAAAAAAAAAAAAAGCATTTTCCTTTAATTGTAGATTCTGACTTGCAAAACATTTCCTTTCTTCCCTCCTCCCTCTACCCCTCCCCCTCCAGTGCACACACAGTAGATGTACCTTTGGTTTACTTTCCCCTATTTTATGAAAATGCATTGGCTGAAGCAGTCCCAGGCAGGCTGCCATCTGCTGGCTGCTGCTCCCCAAAATGATCTCATTAGCTAAGGTAATTGCATTAACCTGAGAGAAGTGTGCTGTACAGTGACATTGATTCAGACATTTCAGAGGTTACTATTGCAAATCAAAGTACATTTGGAAAAACAGAACAATAAATCAAGATAATCAAAATCTAATCTGGAAATAGTCTTTAGGATATGCCCCTATTCACACTGCAATTCCTTGTCAGACTTACAGTGGTAGCAGTGAACCTGATCAAAGAGCTTTGGTTTACGTGCAGGAAAACAGAGGGCTGAACCTGACACCATGTGCCCCTAGCAAGAATCCTTCTTAAAACTGCTTCTTTTTATTTAGAAGCTGGGAGGAGAAGTGATGGGGGAAGGAGAGAGACTGGATTTTTTAGATTCTTTCTCCATGAATCAGCAAATAGTGTTTCTGGAGATGGGAATGTTTCCTCTTGGACTGACTCCATCTCCTTTTTTGGTCTGCAAACCCTTGAGGTTAATGGTTGGGGTTGAAGAAGTTGGAGCACATGTTAGTGCTTTGAATATGAAAAGAGGAATTTACACAATATGGGTGCATTAGTCATTTGCAGTTCACTAATTATCTGTTTTATGTTAATGCTAATGCTCTATGTAAGTAAAGTAAATTAACATGATAACATAAGAGAAGCAATTAATGGAATATATAATATTTGTAGCTATAATAAAACTCATTTCATTCAACACACAGAGAAAGTGTCTATTTATGTCTTTGAAATAAATGAGGAGCTTGCTGAGACCTTGCTGCTCTAAGTAACACCAAGGACAGACTCACATGACATAATATTGTTGCTATAGTAACAGGGATGTGCACCAGCAGAATCACGCCCATACATCATTAATTTAGTGCTCTGCTAAACACAAAATATTATGCCTTTGATTCTTAGGAATGTAGCACCACTATTACCTAGAGTCAACAGTATGAAATTTGAGGCACAATGGCTATCAGAACATATAACTTTACTGGAACATATAGGTTGTTGTATATTTTATTGGATACAAAAAAGAAAAGAGAAAAAAAAAAGGAATCCACATCCACAAGTGTCCCATATTCACATGTCTCCCCTAATTGTCCTAAATATGCCACTGAGGAAGTTAATTGGATGTGTGCCATTTGTGTGCAACATCCTTTTTTACAGTCTTCCTGAGGCTCTGTGCTATCAGCCACTTCCCAAAGCTTGGAGGCTCAGCTTGATTTAGAACCGCATCTGGTGCCTTTGGGAAGCACACTTGATATCAGCAATCACACCGCACACGCACAACTTCCCGAATATCACATCCATACCCAGAATACTCACATCAGCAGCCAAAAAGGGGAAGAAAAAAAAACAACAAACAGCATAAAAAGCTATGACTAAATTTACTGATGAGAAAACGCTGATGTTGATGAAAACACAGGATGATTTGAAATGTTAGTGATGTTATTAAGTCACCTTAAAAGAAATCACCCTAATGTAGAGAAAAGCTATTTTTATAGACTCTGAGTTTTCATTCAGGTGATGAATCATTTCCAGAAGATCTGTGAGCTCCAGGAAGTTGCAGGATCTCAGGCTGCTCTGTGTCCTGTTACCTTACTTCTGTCACTCGCTCTGATTCAGTCAGATATTTCAGTGCATGCAGTGGAAAGACACCATGTGGTCTTGCTGAAAGCAAAAGCACAACTCCTCTTCATCAACACTTCAGTGTGAAAATGTCTTCCGGATTTGGAGTCACGTTGTTTTGTTTTCCTATACCTTGATCCTCAAGTACATCACCCTGATTCCTTCTAAGTGGGTTTGCATGATTAGCTTGCTCATTTTAAATCTTCACTTCCTTCTGATTTGCAGAAGGCAGTTGGAGAATTGTACAGAATGATGGGCTAATTTTACAACTTCTTTCTCTGGACGGAAGGGATATCTCTGAGAACCTGCAACTCCTCAGTACCCCCTATTAATGTCCAGTCCGGCTGTTTTATTTTGCAGGACAGCAATCAGGTGCATCTCTCCCTGTAGCCATCTTTTGATATTCCCCAAGATAGGTGTATTTACATTTTGTTTGATTTTCTGCTTCTTCCACCAGGAAGGGTGGAAGTATTACCCATCCACCCCTCCCCCTTAATTTCAAGCAGCTTATCCTTCAAAAAAAATCTAGAGAAATCCTGTTTTCTTTTAATATTCTTTTCTAATCTGAATTCAGTTCTCAGCCTCAGTTAACTGCATAGATCTCCTGAGGTGAGGACATAATAACCAATGCGTTCCTTATATGCATTCAAGTTCTATTTTTAGTGCATTTTAAACTCATAGGAGATTTTTTTTTTTTCCTGAAAAGACAACGTAATTTGTATGCAGTTTTCCTAGTTATTATTCTGGGGGACATTTTTCTTCAAATGATGATTACAGTCCTAACAAGGTTCAATGCCTCCCATCACTTCCCTGGCGGCAGCAGCGATTCCGAGGGCCACACTGTCACCTAGCGGAACGCTCCTGCAGCCAGCCTGGCACCAGCAAGCGCCGTCGGCTCTGCAGCCCCCTACCAACAGGGCTGCCCGGCTGCTTTAGTGCTGCTAAGCTGGGCAGGCTTTTGTATTAAAAAAAAAAAAAAAAAAAAAAGAAAAAAGAAAAATCCCAGACAAGCTGAAGAAGTGCAGTAGGCAAAGTCTAGGACTATCTGTTGCTGTCGTTATATCTAGGCAACTGAAAGCATCACTTCTATAGCTCTGTTTGGAAAATATGTTCTCTTATACAGGGACTTGTGTCATTCACAACACTGTAAATAAGAGCTATATGCATGAATGGATAGGAGAATATCTCTAGATCTCTAAATAAAAATCCGTTGCCTGCAAATGTTAAATAAAATGTAATGTAGTGTACTCCTACTTTTGATGCCTGCTTGCTTTGTGTATAGGATAGAAACAGCATCTGACAGAGCAAAGTAACATGTTTTGCTTTCATCCTATTTTAAATTTGATTATTTCAGCTTTTATATTATTGAGGCATAGCAGGCACTTGATTTATAATATGATATTAAAAGGGAAATTACTCCTACCAGTAGTCTTAAGTAGCACTTACTTCTAGTTTCTGCTTCTTCCAGACAGAAGCCTTCTGACAGATCTGGGATTACAAGATGGATTTGCCTAAAATAACCTCTGATTTAATAAATCAGCAACAAGAATACTCAGCAGCAAGATAAGGTCACATACTGTACTTTGGACTAGACTTTCCAATACTTGCCTAGTTCCAGTGCTGCCAATAGAGATACTTGGTTCCTTTGTCTAAGGATCTGCTTGCACATTTCTTGAGTTGGATCTCTGTTACTCTTGGCAAGGGGGGAGGTCAGGGACAGGCGGCAGCTTTATTTTCACTGCCCAAATGCAGGGGCTGTACAAGAGTCTGTCTAGCTCTTAGTAGAAAACAGACTTGTTTTCTTTGATCCCCCAAAAGCACAGAAGAGTTGCACTGCTCAGTGCTCAGCAATGTCCCCCAAACACCCTAAAATCTCTGTAAAGTGCTCAGTCAGGCTCTAAAACTGCTTGTGCCTAACCTCTCATAAAGCATCATCTGAGGGCCACTTTTACCTTCTTTAAAGCCCTTTTATACTTTCAGGATGTCAAAAAAGAAACCTTGTTATAACTGATTATCTGTCCTTTGTCAGTCCTTCGGTCCTTCGGACATAACCTGAACAGCAGAGCACTGAGTGACTCTGTATATTCCGCAATGCAATTCCAGCACAGCAAGTAAGAAATTCAGGCACCAAGGAGGGAAAACATGTTGCAAATAGAACAAAGCAGAATTTTATAGACTGCTTTTCACAGTTTAGAAATGCTCTATAAAGTAGTGATTAATAATGCTGTTTATTGCAATTGTTTAGGCAAATGTGACAGCACTAGGCTCTTAGCAACAGCTCAGCCATAGCATGGAGCAGCTGAATGTATTTTTTCCTGGAAGAAAGAGGCTAGACAAAATTAAGGGATACAAAGGGAAAAGTGTCATAAATTTGCAAATCCTCAAATTATTCCATTTTGCATGAGTTTCACCTTGGTTGATGCCACAGTCAAATTTTTCCTCTCATTCTTTCAGTACACAGCAAGACCCTAATGAGGGATCACTAGGTAAAGGTACTTTCTATCCTGGACTCTTATGTGCCATAATGATAAATCCAAAAGACATGAAGAGTTAACAGCGGCTTTCCACCATCTCCTTGTATTTTCATGATTATCTGGGGTTGGGGGTTATACTAGGTTAGTGGACAGAGTAATCGTCCCTAAGCATTCTGTTGCCAGACAGAACCAGAGTGTTACAGAATCATAAAATCATAGAATGGTTTGGGTTGGAAGGGACCTTGAAGATCACCTAGTCCTTCTAAGTCCTTCTCCTCAGGGTTGTTCTCTATCCATTCTCCACCCAACCTGTATTTGTGCTTGGGATTGCCCTGATCAAGGTGCAGGACCTTGCACTTGGCCTTGTTGAACTTCATGGGCCCACCTCGCAAGCCTGTCAAGGTCCCTCTGGATGCCATCCCTTCCCTGCAGCATGTCAATCACACTACATAGCTTGGTTTCATCAGCAAACTTGGTAAGGGTGCACCTGATACCACCATTCATGTTGCTGACAAAGATGTTAGAGAGAATTGGTTCCCGTATCAACCCCTGAGGAATGCCACTCATCACTGATCTCCACCTGGATATCAAGCCGTTGACTGCAACATTTTGAGTGTGACCATCCAGCCAATTCCTTATCCACTGAGTGGTACACCCATCAAGTCCATGCCTCTCTAATTTAGTGACAAGGATGTCATGTGAGACAGTGTCAAATGCTTTGTTCAGGTCCAGGTAGATGACATCAGTTGCTCTTCCTTTATCTACTAAAGCTGTAACCCTGTCACAGAAGGCTACAAAATTTGTCAGGCATGATTTGCCCTTAGTGAAGCCATGTTGGTTGTCACCAATCATCTCCTTATTTTCCTTGTGCCTTAGCATAGTTTCCAGGAGGATCTGCTCCATGATCTTATCAGGCACAGAGGTGAGACTGACAGATCTGTAGTTGCCGGAGTCTTTTTTTTTTTTTGTCTTTTTAAAAATGGAGGTTATGTTTCCCTTTTTCCAGTCACTGGGAACTTCACCAGACTGCTGCAACTTCTCTAATATGATGGGTAGTGGCTTAGCAACTTCATCTGCCAGTTCCCTCAGGACCCACTGATGTATCTCGTCAGGTCACCATCAGGTTCCTTATGTGGTCTTGAACCTGACCTAGCCCTACCGTGGGTGGTTTTTCATTCTCCCAGTCCCTGCTTTTGCCTTCTGTGACTTTGGCAGTGTGGCTTGAGCACTTGCCAGAGAAGACTAAGGCCAAAAAGTCATTGAGTAACTCAGCCTTCTCCATATCCTGGGTAACCAGGTCTCTCGTTTCCTTCCAGAGAGGGCTCACATTTTCCCTAGCCTTCCTTTTATCACCAGCATACCTATTATCTTTTCTGCTGCTAGCTAGGTAACATTTCCATTCAGAGAACCACCAGACAGAACTTGGAAGTTCCTGAAAGAGAGATTCACCAAAGAAACTTCAGGGCAGACACTGGAGGACGTTGTCATACACTTGCAAATACTTCTGTCAACAGAAAAAGCTCCATTTTTCAAACCACATACCCTCTACAAATTACTCCCTCAACTGTAATTAGGAACATACTCCCAAGTATAAATAAAACACACTGTAAAAAGCACAATTTCACTCTGACATTTGGCAGGGGCACTTTGTGAGAGGCTGATTAGGTTTCTTTCTGCTTAAACTAAAAAATGAATTGGATCGACGCTGTCTAATACTGACTCACTGTAACAAAACAGCCACTGGGACCTGAAGGTTTCCTATCATAACCAGCTGATATATGCCATTATATGCTGCATCATTCCACATGAAAATTAACCGTGCATCTCTTCACAACATAGTGTAGATAATATTATTTTGTTTCACTCTACCTTTGCCCTTATACAAAGAACATTTTTTAATTGCCACTAAAAACTGAGTATCACTGACTCAGGACAGATTGTGTATCTCTGCTCTCTTGTGAAACGTGATGGCCCTGCATGAATGCCTCTTAATGGCTGTGGTTTCCAAATATTCTTTTTAGGCCAGTTCCAGCATCCTGTAAAGTCAGTGGAGGTCCTTCTTTTGATTTCAGTGGGAGCTGGATGAGATCCTTAGTTTAAAAATTACAAAAGCAGCAGGAATGTGAGACAAGCCCTCAGATTGAAATCTACACAGACGTCTGGGATAGCTTACAACTACGGTATCTGAGGAAGGGTAACACAGGATTTTATTGCATAGTATTTCCCCTAAGAACTTACAGTGAATTATTGAAATGAGACATATGGTTTTGAACAGCTTTACATTCAGAATTTCATATTCTGAACGTTTCTGGGTCTCAAATAAAACAATGTGACATTAAACAGGCATGATGTCTTTTACCGAAGGGTCTTACAATGCTTTAGAAGCAGCAATTAAGCTTGCAACGTATTTAAATGGTGTTACAGATGGTCACTAAGTCACAAAGACATTTCCAAGGTCACTCAATACGTCAGTGACAGCAACAGAGCTAAACCCCAGGAGTTCCTCTTGCCCCACTGCTCAAAACGCTGCAGCCAAAAGCAGGGCCAGCCTGTGCCTCTGCCCAGTGTCTCACTGTCCCACGCATTTATCTTTTCTTCTTTCCTGGAGGTTTTTGTGAGTGTTGGATGTTTGGTTATACGAAGCAGGCAAGCTAATCGGCTGATGTAAATTGGCTGGGTTTGATTGACTCCCGTGCACTGTATCATGTGCAAGAGCAGCATTTGCATTTAGCTTTGATACAGAGTGATATGGAGTATGACAGTTCGATGCAGGTGGCTGCAGTCATCCTCAGGCCCTGCAGGTCTAATTTAAAAGACGTTGTCACTGACTTCATTGGAGCTATGACAGTTGAAACCAGTTGAGGATCTGACCCAGAAATCTCACTAAACCTTTGAAAAATACAGAAGAAGCAAGAATTTAATATAACAGGAATAACTGATATATCACAAATCATATTTGGGCACTTTATACATTCAACAGGCTGTTTAGCTGTTTAACTGCAGTTAAAGATTCGATATGCAAATAACAAAAGATCAGATTAATTCTGTTATTCCAATGTAAATACACAGACAAAGAGAAATTGAGACTCCTAGACCCCAAGGAAGCCAGGAGTAAATTACTGTCTGGTAGTACATGTTTCTTTCTACAATGAAAGAACTATGACACCATTCTCATAATACCCGGCTATGAGACAATTCTTGTTATCCATAATAAATATTTAGTTTAGAACACTAGAGAACATTTGGAAGGGGAGAAACTGAGGTTGAGAGCTGAAGACCTTGCCTCTGGCCACAGAACAGGTCAGTAGCAGAGCAGGGTTTAGATTTTAACATTCCTCAAATCCCCATCCTGTATTCACTCCTCCAGAGCTCAGGCTTCTAATTTAGGAGGCATGTATTTAGTGACACACTGTCAAAACAAGCCATCGTTTTTCAGAGAGAGATAATGTGACTGGAATTTACGAGTACCAGAACCTTTGCCATGTTTGATCATCAGCACGAAACTCTGTCTGCCTCCTACTGCCAGATTTCCTCAAACTTGGAACTTTTCCACTAAGTATAATTGCACAGACCAGTAAGCCACCATTTCCTAGGTCAGCTCATCTGAGGTGCTGACTAAACCCTCATCCACCTTCCACTTACAAAGAAGAAAGGAAATGCCTTTCTGAATTTATTACAATAATTACTCTGACATACATGCTTGCCTTTACAATCAAACCAAAAACATTTAAAGATTGCTTTCAGAAAGATAAAGACTATTGAAAGATTATGGCTTTTTGCATGTGTTTTAAAGCAATAAAAATACCTCTTGTTTCTGACTCATGACCAGTACACATTATTTGGCCATATTCTGAAGGGCAAGAGAGATTGTCTGGATGGTAACCAAATGTTATCTCATTCTCTGAGTATTTTAAAATATTAATTAAGGTGAACCTAAGCTTGTAAAATGGAACAATTATTTTAGCACTTTTATTGTAATTTATAACATGGCCATTGCATGCTAATGCGTAAGAAGTCTTATTGCTGTAAAATACCTGAGGAAAACTACAGTAACTTGGAACTGACTCATTTCAGTGGAAACTTATAAGACAGACTGGAATAAATGAGAAGGCATGTGATGGTTATATAAAAAACATTCCCTTGTTGAAGACTTATATTCTATTAAAGTCATAGTTATGTTCTTAGCTCCTCATTCAGAGGAAAAATGGTTAGTTCTTCCACTCTAAAGCCCCTTGACCTTGTTATGACAGGAAATTGTTTAATATTAGAAAAACCATAAACATCTTTTAACTAATTTGCTGCTAAGTGCATCTGAGCTTCTAGCATCTACAGCTGTAAGGTAGTAGGCTGGATGCGTTCCTGTGTGATGTACTCTAGGTGACCCTGCTCTGGCAGGGGATTTGGACTAGATGATCTTTCGAGGTCCCTTCCAACCCCTAGAATTCTGTGATTCTGTGATTCTGTGAAGTTAAGTCTAGGAGCCCATATAGGGTTAAAAATTAAGAGGTTGTTCACTAGAACAGGATTATCCTTATGGTTATTGCCATTTTACTTGAAATGTATTTCCACATTTGTAGACATGGTATGTTTTTCCAGGACAGACATGTTTTCTGAAACTGAACGCCCCCTTTAATTCTCCTTTTTCATTCAGGTGGTTGATTCTAGATGGTGTGGGAAAAGAATTCTTGCAGCGATTTAAGCAAGCATCCAGCACCCATTTAACATTTATCCTCCTACAAAGGTTGATGCTATTCTTTTTTTACAAGCATTTCCATCTCTTTTATGTTTCTTAGTGTTAGGTTATTCAGTCCCATTTGATTTTTCCCATTTTCTCTCAGGCTGCAGTTGCTTCTTTTGGTAGTCAGCAGTTTCGTTTGATTTGTAGGACAAATGCTCTTAGCATTTGGGGTATCAATCTTGGATTTAGATTTCACAAAATATATGCTGAATTAGCCTTATTGTCTCTGGGACAGAATTTCACCCAGTCTTAAAGGACATAATCTGCTGATGTACCAGAGCTCCACACATGAACTCTTATCTGGAGACCTGATCTCTAAGAATTTTAGTTAAACAAGGAGTTAATTTGTTTGAATAATTAAGGGAAGCTCTCTGGTTAAATCTCAGGAACTGAACTGAGATGCTCAGCAAGGATTCTGCATGTGTTTAGTAATACATTAGTGCAGGAGGAACAAATGGTTTGAAGACTAATTTTGTTATTTTGTTATTTTTAAGAAATATGTCCTGCAGGATGACCATCGCTTTAAAAGTTGAGAAGGTTTTGCTAGTTTCTCAAGTTGAATTGTTGAATTGGGTGTTTGGTACATATCAATGGGTTTTCAAAATCAAGAAAAGTTGAGAAAAATCACGAAAACAGAGAGATGATGAAAGGTTTTAAATAATAATTAGTTTATGTATAATATCAGACCTGTATTTGTTTGCTTGCAGGTTAGTCAAACAAGGGAGTAATAAATTACAACTAATCTATACCTATAATGTGACTCATGACCAACTGTGTGTTTGAAGAGGCTCACTATGTGCAACTTGATACTGAGGTTTTTTCACTATGTCATGATAAATGCAATGCTTGTTTACCATCCCTGCTGCCTTTCACTCTATATTGACTTCACTCCACTGGAAGTAAATTTGCATCTGGCACATGGCTAATAATGAATGGTCATTAAACCTTAATTATCATCTGAATCTTAATTATCATCTGTTTATAATAAACACTTTGGGACAAAGCAGTGCCTGCAGACCAAGATGTGCCAATATTTCAGTCAGAAGACTTGGCTTAGATTAACAAGTGGTGATATCTACTGCTTAGGAAATCACTGTGACAAAGAAAGTGGTAAGCTGTTTTAAAGCACAATTGGGCAGCCAGAGAAAAAGAGAAGAAAAGAGAAGAAGGGAAAGGGAAGGGGAAGGGGAAGGGGAAGAGGAAGGGAAACATAACATTGTAGAAGGGAAGTTGGTAGTTCAGTATTTAGTAAAGAGGGAAGGACAAAGAGGAAGAAACCACAATGTGGAAGAGAGGCATATTTAGAAGTGATTCATGAGCTCCTGAAGGTCTCTCCATCTATTGTTCAAAAGCTTATAGAAAATTCTGGTCAATAATGCAAGAAAATGCTTAGAAGTGTTTTGCTCTAGACAAAAGTTATGCATGACTGGTTTGGGAATGGTGTTTGTTCTTAGTGAAGAAACAGCAGACAATGAGCACTTCCCAAAGGTGTGTGTCAAAAAGGCCAATGAGTACAGGAGCAGACTCAGACTGAGAAGCTGCACTTTATGTTCTCTACCTGTCAATATCCATACTGTTTATGTCTAAGGTAGATGCTTACATCTAGTCAGATGAATCCCATCCAAGGAGCTTAATGCATGTGATCCAAGTGTGTGAGGCCTAAGCACAGCAGTCAGTCAAGTGCCCAGAGGCAAAGGGAATGGAGTTCCAGGGCTGGAATAGTATAGACTGATTATTTAAAATGTTATCTAAGTCTTAGTGCTGATAAGAGAGGGAAATTATTAATCTGCTAATTAAAATGAATAGGATCTAACTAATCCCCCTGCACTTCTTTGAAATCTAAACCTCCATTTCCTCCCACTGTTAAATGTTTACATTTTTATGTCATCTTCCTTGATTTTATTTTTTTTTAATCCACAGAGGCTAGACTTTTTTTATTAGGTCATATCCTTGAAAATGCACTATTCATGATCTGTGTATTTCAGAGTATTTCAGTGAGTAACCCCAGTTTACGCTACACATTTCACTCTTCCTCTTTGAAAGGTGCCTAAGTAAATCTGTCCTTCTGCTGTACCACAAGTCCCCATGATCTCAGCTGCACCACAAGACTCATGATCATGAGTCAGGTTATATCAGCTATAATCACCTCCCTGGGAACAAAGATGAGTGAAGGCTTAGCCCTTTCTAGTTTACTATCCACTCAGCTCCTCAATGATGAGGAAGAGTATTGCACGTAGAGATAAGGGTTCCTCTCAGACTCTGCACTGGGCCATGAGTTCTGTAAAACTTTACATTTCCATACTAAGCTCCTGAGAAGGAATATGAGGAAACACTTTGAATACCAATATTGTAAAGAAAGAGTATTTCTTCTTGTAGGAACATCAGCCTCATTTGCAGCCCAAAAGTAGGTGAACCATATGAGAAACATCATAATCCCTGCCAGACAGAGTCCAGTGTCATGACAGATATAGGTTGTTATAAACCCTTGGCATGAGCATGTTAAATCTTTCAGAATTTATATTATCATTCACTATTGTAAATGGGGATATTCTGGGGAACTATATAAAATTTCAGCTACCTTTTAATCTTATTAAGTCATCAGCCTCAAAAGCATTCTTTGCAAGAAGTTTTAATATTTACCTGTTCTGTACAACAACATATTTCTTTTTATCTATTTTGAATTTACTACCTTTTAATTTCATAGAAGTCCCCATATTCTTGTGTTATGAGACCAGGAGAACAGATGCTCCTGATCTACCTCTTCTATACTGTTTATTATTTTGCATATTTTTATCATGTTTTTCATCCTAGTGTTTTCAATTTCTGTTATGAGTTTCTCCACTGCTCTATTCATTGAATGCCTTGAAGATAAAAAATGAAATAATTTTAAAGCACTTAAATCAGATAAAATGGCTGAAGCTTACAAAAAATAAAATTATAAACTTATGTATTTGTTGGGTTTTTTTTTAAACCCCAACTCTTCAGTGAAGCCAAGGACAGAAAATATTAGAAACCAAATATGTTTATGAGACAAAGGCCCCAGTAAAGTAAATGAATAGGTTAAAAAAATAGTATTATTGCTTTCATATATAAGCACAGATAAATATACAAAACTACTTACATAGACAGATCTAAATATATCAATGTACACAAGTACACACAATATGTTTGACTTACCTGGGGGCATTATGAGTCCTATGGATATAGGTCAATGAAACAACTGAGTTAGGATTATGACTACAAAGATTTGCCAGTTCATGCTACACCTCAGCACGTTCCAGACAGTGAAATTGACTTGCCAGATCATTTTACTAGGATAGACATTTATATGACAGGATTCTAGTTAAAATAAAATGTTCACAGTATTGTAGAGGAAGCAACATGGTGCCTGTAAGTCTGTTCTGTTACCAGGGAAATTAAGGATGGGTCTCACACCAGCTGCTGAACCCGGTCTTGCAAATATCACAAATAAGTAACTTTACTCAGATGAATTTATCTTGGCTGTGTTAGCTTTCTCATCTTTAATCTAGGCCCCTGCTTCATTTGATTTATTGCACCATTTCCCTCTTAAATCACAGCCTAAGACACCTTTTCGAGCTGAAATAGATAAATATTCTAGTTTCCTACAAGTAACACCATATATTTATTTATTTTCTTATTCTGCAGTTGTCCTTCTATGTTATAAATGACAGTGAATGCACTGTATTTGAACAGAAAAGCTGTAATTCAGTCCAGAATCTCAGCTTCCATATGAAACATGGATCATAATATGGTTTACAGTGATAGCACAATCCTTTGCTGCATTAATGTCTTAAATCACCAGTAGCTTCCATCTGTCTATATTTTATCAACATACACAAAAATGGGAGCCAAGAAATAACAAGCATTTGCTGAAACTTTTTATTAACATGTCCAGTTTATTTTACACTTTGAACAGATAGTAGAAAAACTAGGAGTGAGAAACATAATCTCACGAGAGTTTCCACTACTGTTCAGCAACACACTCCATGTCAGACCATCCACCGTGTTGCACTGAGTTCTTATTTGCTGAAGCATAAATGAGCTCAAAAACTGCTGTGTGTACACAGCCTGGCATTGACCATGGTATTTCCACACAGCCCTGGGAGACTTCAGGAGGAACAAAGCTCCCTTAAAGAAGACAAATGAAGACCATATTTGTATTTATTCAACAGCTTGTCTAAACCAAAGGACAGATTACTGGCTTCTGCCTGTTCCTGCTCACTTCCAAGTCATTTGGGCATCCCCCCTTGACCACGTCATGAATACTCTTGTAATCTCTGAAGTCAGGGAAGTATTTTCCAGAGAAGGAAAAATCTTTTCTCAACTGTTCTGTTGACCTGCACAACAGTCAGAACAGCTGGATTAATCACCAGCATCTACCCAGTGTCTGTCTAGGCAGTAATGCAGTACAATACCTTCAACTGGGAAAAGACAAACATGACCTTCTCATGCCCAATGACAGTGGTGGTAAGGCTATGTTCTTAAAACTGCTAGCATAGAACAGTGGAAAACTGGTACCTTTCTGCAATGGCGTTTCGTAGACATATATAGCTCATTTTCCAAAGTCTGATGTAATGCATACTGAGTCTCGGTCCATGATCCAAGAAACAAGAGTGTTGAAAAGAAAAGAAAAAAGTCAATACTGTGTGAATTTCAAGATTTCCAGTTGAGACCTGAAGATTTTCCTTTCCCTTACAGAACAGAAAGTCAAAATTTTGGCACCTTTTAGGAATTAAACAGCTGCACAAATTAAATTTTCCATTTAAAAAAATGGAAGACAGTTTGTTTCATTTTGTTTTAAAAATGTTACAGCAGGATATTTTTATTTTTGGAAGTTCTTCAAAATGGGAAGTATCCTAAAAGTGATTCCTTCTGCAGATTCATTTTTAATTTTTTAAAACATGCTGGAAAATTCAAGTCCAGTTCTGGAGATGATACTGATTTACCCCTTACAGACAGCAATGATCACATTATTGAAATCAAGTGCAATGTTTCAAATGTACCTTTGTATCACATCATCTCTGGTGGACATGAATTCTTGATCTAACCTATAGTTAATATTTACCTTTATCCACTGTTCTTATAATGCCAAATACTTCTGCTTGTGCAAGGACAGAAAGGGTTTGTGTGCAAGGAAACAGCGTATGCACATTCTGCAAATCTCATTTTTCTCTAGAAGCCAGCTTGTGTCAATACACTTCAGCTGAAGATAGATGTATTCTTGCTTGCAGATTTGGGGACTGCAAATTCTAGTTATGTTTTGATACACTGGCACGGGGCTTGCCAGCTGCAACAGCATAGAGGAAAGTCTATTTTTTGCAGATGTGGCATAGCAAAGAAAGTTTGACTCTAAAAAGCCAGTACTTGTGTAGTTATTTCAGATTATTTTTTTCACATGGACAAGGTGCAGAAAAATGGCCTCATAGCAAAGAGTTAATTTTAATTTCACTTACCCACCTCCCTCAGCAGAAGGTCTATGTGAAGATCTGCTGGAAGCTCAGGATCTGATCCAAAGCCCATTAAAGCCAGGAGGCCTTCGAGTTCCAAAACAGAATGAATCACCTGTCCTGCAGCATCTTCACACTTATGAATTTGCTCAGTTGGTATCAACAGATCAAGACAAGTTGCCAAATATTTATCACACATAACTCACCCAGCATGACCGCCTGGCTCCATAATATGTCTGTGCTGGATAAAGAAAATGCTAAAGCCCGAGAAGTTATTCAAATTCAGGTTTTTGCTAACTCTGAACTTAAAATGTTGGCAACTGTTATAATAAAATCTGACAAGATGTCACTCTGCCCACAATGAAGAGAGAAATGCTGTGGCTCTATGCAAAGACCTGTCCAAAAGAGAGAAAACAAACATCAAAATCACACATTTAAGAGTTTGCCATAAAGATTGACTTGGTAATTAAAAGAAATTTCTCAATACAACAAATGATATAATTTTTGAGTTTTGTTGTCAGTTGTTAAAATTCCTCAGAGGGACATTTTTAACTGTGAATTTCAGTGCTTTCTGTAAGTGGTGAGGCTGGGTACACAGGAGACCAAAGTACGAGGCCAGCACAAGCAGTACCAGAGCTGTCTCCCTTCAGTGCCCTGCTCCCTCTTGACCAGGGCAGACAGATGACCATTAGAGATGAGAGCCTCCATGCCTACTCACTCTTGGTCTCTCTGTCTGCTGACATTGCCAGAGGGTCGTTTTCAGATAGAGACAAGAGTGCATCACAAATGCATAAACATGTCAAAACGAGACTGTTTAAAACTCTGTTTTATTACACTGGAGCTTGCAGCAGTGATCTGGAATGAGTGATGAGTCTGGGTTTCGGGTTTGAGGATGGCCAAGTTTTCATTAATTTACATCATTTTTGGCATTGGCCATTCACTGTTATGTTTTTTAACTTTCTTGCTGGCACAGTCCTGATTGATCCCCATCCAACTACCCATTTCAAAATGGGTTTACCTCATGCTTTTCAAGAGAGGTTTTATTAGCATTGTCTAGTGGTGAGAGGAAAGCTCAAAGAGCCCAGCTTAGCCTTTAGTCAGAGAATGCCATGCCGCTGATGTATTAAAAACCATTGCAATAAGTCAATGGAACAAAAAGAGAGGAAAACCAGAAATAATAGTTACAGAAATAAGAAATGGAAGAGGAGATTCTTCCATAATTAATAGATTACAGAGCTCCTCACTATTAACTTAAATTCAGTTCAGATACCTTTGTATTCTGGACCTTCTTACTCTGTGTATGCTGTTCTGTCATGTCTTTATATAAATGCTTTCTGTCATGGACCCGTCTTACTCTGTATACTATGTGAAACCTTTGCTTATTCTAGGTGCTGAATGGATAATGAAGACATCCATTACATGTTTCTGGTCTACTCTGTCATAGAGTTACTCAGTTTATTTAGCAGAAAAGTGGCTCATGGACACAGATGCAACACTCTTGCAGCCCTTCCTGTAGGAGTTACACTCTTGGCTGATGATATTTTTGACAATAAACTTCTCAAGCCACATTCCTGCTGGTGTCACTGCATGCTACCTGCAGGCTGCCCTTGCTACCTGCCAGCCCAGGCAAAGAATTACACAGATACTCCAATAAACAGTCTCCAGTACAGAAACCTGCTTATTTCCCCAGGCTGAATGGCAGTGCTCCTCAGGTAGCTTGGAGTTAAGGGTCCTATTCTGTCAGTCTTTTTGGAAGGTATTTTTCCCAAGAGCTATGCCCCTAAAGTTTTTTCCTTCTCTTTTCCTGGATCCTATCTAAGCTAACAGCTAGAAATTTTATTTTGTCACAGAGGAGAGCCAGTTACTCTCCAGAGTCCTTAATAATTACATATTCTTTGTTACAAAATCCAGACAGGAAGCCCAACTATAGAGGAAAATTGGAAAAAGAGATTCCAGAAACCCTATAAAATACCCCCTTTCATTGGCAGATGCAGTTTAATGTTTAACATCAAAACAAAACTGAATGGGCTTATTTTCACTTCAGAATGTGAAGAATTTTTATTTAGAAATTTGTTACACTGTGAAAAATTTTAACTATAATAATGGCCAAACATCAGATTTTTTTTAAAAAAGGGGCTGAAACGCAGGAGCTTCCCAGGAGAAGGAAGATATTATTTTCATTTTGTTCTAATTTCAAAGTTCACAAATAAATCTAAGATATTTCTATCTGGCAGAAAGTCTCCACAAAGTCTTACTACCGAATCATGTATCATTGTTTTTTAACTGGTTACAAGAATTAAAAATAGCTGACAAATTCAAAGAGCTTCATAACAGAAACAGTTTCTACCACTGTAGGTTGAGAACATGATTGAAGAAAGCAAGTAAATGCATTTAGAATTTCAATTCTGATCACTTAAGTACGTGCTTAGCTTTCAGCAGGGCCAAGTGTGTATTTTAAGTTAAATTTGGTTAATATGCTTTCCTGAACAGAGATAATTTTCTGCATCAGTTTGTTAATGAACAAATGGTAAGTGAGACTTTTTTTTTCCCTGCACATACAAATGTATCATGGTAATTTCAGACCAGCAAGTAATAAAACTATATTGTGAGGAATACCTTACTAAGAAAATCTACTATGAAATGTTATATAAAAATAACAGATTGTTCTGCATTTGATTTCTCCAAATGATCTCATTTAAATGTAAATTTTAACTAAGTTATGCTTCCCTTGGTGGTATTACTGTTTAAACTAATTGCGGGCTGTTAGAACTCAAAATTGTGTGTGTATGCAGCTGTGAATAATGAATTTCTATCGTTTTGCTAAAGAGCACAGGTTTTTCTCTCTTGATATTTCTTTGTCTTCATGGTATCTGTCAGAACTAGTTTTTACAGTAAATGAAGTTAAAGACAGACAGCCTAAGAAATCTTAAAAACAGATTTTGCAAGAGATTGGGGGATCTCTTTTTAGGGAAACATTGCTAAACTTGCACAACTTGACCTAAAAGACCCTACAAGCTTATTTACTACTCTCATCATAGAATAACCACTTGCAAATCTATGCTGCCGTACTTTTAATTTCTGCATCCTTTATTTTTTTCTCTCAGAGCAATTTATTTTTGGCAAAATTTACAATATGAGGAGCAGAACCAACTCCACAGATTATGGGTAAATGGTATTACTATGCTACATCTCATGACTGTAATTTTTTTTCTCACAGATTCCCTTCATTTTGTAGTTGGGAATGCTGCATGCTCATGGCCTTGTTAAGATCCCTAGGTCTGTGCCTTACGAGTGCAACCATGAACAAAGACCAAGATTTGCCTCAGAAAAACACACACATAAGCACACTTCCCTTTGAGGTTTTGCAGAAAGAACTGTGCATGTTCCAGCTGTCCCCAGGGCTTAGCTTTCTCTCCCAAAGAGCTACACAACAGTTCAGTAAGGTGGCTACAGTTTACGCCTCTGTTCCTCACTGTCTCCTAATTCATTTATATGGTCAGATGAGTATGGCCTCAACCTATTGTCAGACCCAGATTCACCTGTTCACTACACATCAATACATGAGGTCAACTGGATGCCCAGTCTGCTACAAAAATGGAAAGCATGAATACACGTGGTGCAAAATGTTTCTCCGAGGCAGTTTGAATGGGTTAGGCAGAGATGGGGCTAAGCATGATGAAGAAATTGTAGAATAGCAGTCATTTGTTTCCAAAACAGAACAGCATCTACTACCAATATGTAGAGTTGACTGGACAAGGTGTATGTTCATAATAGAAGTTTGGATCTACTCTTGGGATCCAAAGTAAAGGTCTTCAGCCCACAGTTACCCTTCTGTATACTAAAAGCACATTGCCATCTAGGCAATCTGGGCATGAGATTGATTCCCCGTTGTCTGCCTTCCAGTCTTTTGCTTTTTACTGTGCATCTGAAACATACCTTGATCTTCCACTCCTCTAAGCTTAGAAAATTTGCCAGCAGTCTTCTTGGTTCTGGTATTTGTCTCTTCTGCCCTCTTCTTCTCTCTTATAAGTAACCAGAGCAGGAACGAGAAGCTGTTAGTCTATCACTAATTTCTAAAAGGTTTTTAATGTTGCACAGGGGAAAGAAAAAAAGAATAAAAATCAATAAAAGACTTGATGTAGGAATGACGTAGGCAGGGAGTGGCAGGTGATATAATCTCTTTGTAATTTATGGTTTTACAACTTGAAGAATTTTTACTTTGTATTGTGATACAATATTTACCAAATTCTGGAAAAAAATACTAATAGAAACACTCTTAAGTGCAACATGAATTCTTGTGAGGTGTTTAGATACTATGGTCACAAAAAAACCATAAATCTTGCTATAGGATTATAGACAGATAAAGCTTTAATGAGAGTATAATCAGAAGACAAAGTGTAAATTCCATCTACTGAAAAATAGGAGATTTTGCAAAAAACATTTTTGCTTGAAAAACCAAGATGAGCCGACTCGAACACAGCATACAGGTTACATGCATTATTTAAAAGCCAGGACTACTTAAAAACACAGTCTTCCTTTGATAATCTCTTGCCAGCAAAGCTGAAATATTTACTTTGTCCAGTGTCCATTTTTCTGCCAGCACTACAAAATAAATTCATTCATTCATCCTGCTGCCACTTTGCTTTGAATTGAGTTTCCAAATATTCATTTAACGTAAAATACAAGCTGTTGATAAGTTTAGCTCAGAGGTGTGAATTTTAATGATTTAGGAACCTGGGCATAATCTTTCAACATTGATTACTGGTTAAAACTTAATCGAAGTGTAACCTCTCACAGGCTGATTATGAAACTCATTGACACCTTTCACCTCTTTCCTTGAACAGGAAACCATTTTGTAACTGGCACTTACTGGCAGACTTGCTGGCAATCTAAGCAGAACAAGTTGAGATTTAAGAGATTTGGAAACTAAACCTGCTCTAAGTGTCAAAGAGTGCTGCTGTAGATGACGGGATCAGCTCACAGGATGGAATCACCAAATCCTTCCACTTTCCACTTGGGCTTCAGTTCACAAGTTAAATTTTAACTTTTTTCAGCAGTTGCTCCAGGACTGTTAACGATAATAGTGTAATTACTTTATCACTGTAGTTTCATTAGCTGGCAGTAGGTGTGTTTTAAGGCTCTTGCACATAGTGCTAGGAAAACACTAACATGTAGTAAGGAAATAGATCCTCCCTCAAATGGTATAAGCTTTATGGCTTCCAAACTTAACACACCTATACTTAACACACCCATAGATAGCCAAATTACACTGCAATAGTTATCAGGTCACCATATAGCATCAACAATCTTAAAGTACTGCACCCTTTTTTACATAAATTCATGATCTCCCACATTTAGAGAAAAAAGGATAGTATTCTGCAGTAGCATTTAGGAAATGTTGATTTCTCATAGTTATTGCTGGGAGATAAACAGTGATCATTGCAATCAATAAATTTGCACTTGATTTAAAGAATGATTCTGTGCTCAAAATAAATGGGAACTCTACAGTAATCATACATTTTTCTGTTTTCTAGTCTGCTAAAACAAATGGAAATAACAGGAAAGTATATCACAAAAATACGAGTTTGGAAATTCATCAGGAAACATAAAACTATGGTTGTGATCACAGCTATTGTATTTTCCACACTGCACAATGTCGTTGCATGATAACTTACTTTACTCACTTTAAATCTGGGCTAAGGCAGTTTAGATTGAAATTCTATTAATGTTAACTTAAATAATACACATTGAATCTTAACTAGCTTGGGAAAAAAATAAAATATACTTTTCTTTTATTTGTTCTTGTCCTTTGGAAGTGAAATTACATAACTATCACAAAAAATATGGGCTTTCTCTTTGTCAAAGGAGAAGGATAACATTTGTCACTTTGCAATATTGTCTCCATGTAATCAGACTTATCAGGAGAGTTGGTAATTGTTATAATATAAAATCAGAAAAATAATGTAGAAAATCTCTTCAATAGCATAAAGCAGGATCTGTAGCAAGGAAGCTGTAAACCTCAGCCCTCCTTTTGTAGAATTGCTTGAACACTCTCCATAAATTCTAGCTGAATATCTTTTTATTTGCTTTCATGGATTGCCTATGCAGCTATGGAACATTAGTTAAATTGAACCAATATAGATATATCATTTTGTATTATTGAAGGCAATTTTCTTTAATTAGCATAATAAGAGGGAAATTACATATCTTAGTAAGGGCCACTTGTGTCATTTCCCTGTGTACGCAGGTCTTTCCAGCTGATTGTTTTCAATCAACCTAGAAAGCACTACGAACAAAGCTGGTGGAGTGTAGCAGTCTTAGTTCCAACATTATTCATTTTATACATGACATATTTTCAAACATGGTTTCTGGGATCCAGACCACATGAAAGGACTTCTTTTGACTGTTTCAAAAAGTTTGCGGTCTATCTATTCGCTTACAGTCATCATGGAAAGACATATTCAATGGCTGTATGTTTTTAGTGGTTTGGATTTTTTTTGCCTTTTCCGTCTTGTGAGTGAAGATGAAAGAAGAACCTAATTACTCTAGGATTAAACTTCTTTATATGAAGGACATTTTGCAGTGACTTTGAACATTAACATCGCTAGAAAACACAGAGACAATAATTCTCATTTACCGTGCAGGTTCAGATGATGCAATGCACTGAATGAAAGGATGTAAAACTATAATTATATACATACAGCTTGTCAGAAAGTAAATGGCATGTTATAGTAGCTGCTAATTAACTTTTACAGCGTGAGTAAAGTTGTTTAGGTATTTCACATAATGAGAAGGTGAAAAACCATACTTCTTCAAAACTGTGAAAAATAGTGATATGAGCACTTTTCCCCCCAGAGAGATCACTCAAAAAATAAACTTATAATGGAAACTTGGCATGTTATTAATGACTAGTGACCATGTTCTTTGATGCACTGTAAAAGATTTGATTGTCAAATAATACAGGACAAGTAGCAACTACGAAGGCATAGCTCTGAGCTTTTAAAACTGTTGTCATATATGCACATTAAAAGTAAATCTAAGGATTCATTGCTGAAAACGTCTTTTGGCAGTATTGTTTTTAATTTATTATGGAGTTTTTTTAATTTTTAAGAGAAAACTTCATTTTTGTTAAACATGAGAAAGGGACCAATCTAAAGAAAATAAAATTAATTTTTAAAATATTCCAGAAATTGTAAAAATGTAAGTTTTTGTTAATTTTTTTTTTTATCATAAGACTGTATGTAAAAAAAAAGTCTAGCAGCCATGATTCACAAGCTTACACTAGCAGAAAACTAGGACATTCACATTAGGACAAATAGCTAAACTCTATCTTTGGCTAAATGTTCTCATGCAGATAAGTCCTAATTATTTAATAACTAAGTTCCTAATAACTCCTAACCTAGAGCCAACCTGATAACTTTATCTATAGTGAGCAACACCCAGCTTCACCACAAATGGTATGAAGACACTGGAGGAATGCTGACTGAAAAGAAAGATATGAAAATCTGCCTTGCATTATTAATTCAGTCAAACTCTGTATGTACCACAGTCTGCATTAATTTTGAGGAATCTAAGTTAGAAGAAAACTGAAAGAAAGTCCTATATGTGTGACAAAATATCGCCCGGTGCTTCTGATCAAAGCACTGATTTTTATTTTAAAATTACCTACATATAAAAAGCCAAACTGTCATTAAAAAAAAATAAAATTAAATCATCCAGTGAAAATTCCATTTGCAGAGGATTTCTGCAGCTGAAGTTTTTTCCTATTTAAGACAAATTTTCAAATCTCTAAAATCCTTTTTTGATTTTTTTGATCCTTTCTGACTTCATATGAAGGACATCACTCATTGACAGTGGGATCAGCTAATTTTGCACACTTCAAGCAAATCAGTTTTCTTCTTGGCATAAAAACATGCAGGATTATCACAGTTTTGCCTGGTACTAAAGCAGCCATGACATAAAGCCCAGCATACCACGTGTCAACCATACTGTTAGGTGCTTGTAATTCTGAGGTAAGACGTTTACATTGCAGTTCACAAGCCTTTGAGCCAAGCCTTTCTGTTATTCATTACCTGGCTTTCCATTCTTTCCAGTACATGTTCAAGACTGTAGCATTTGAGGAGATGTGATTTGCTTTTTATAATAACTGATATCTAGATCCTCTCCAGGTTGCATCCTTTTCAAGTAAAAGACTTACCAGGAACAAATAAATACCACTTTGTGCTCCATTAATTAGTATTTCTTTTGCAATGACCAAAGGCAAGGTCACAGGGAGTTGGAAAGAAGCCATTTTTGCAAACTTGTGCAAATTCAGTGCCCATGCTTCTCTGAGCAAATCAAACCGAAACTGGTTTTTGCTTAGAATTTTTAAATGTGAATTACCCACAAAAGGCTTCTCCAGCTTTGATTCTCCATTTGGTTTACCTGCAATTTCTTGCAAGTCCTTAGATGCAAATAAGCACCATTTGCTTTCAAGATCAAAGATATATTGGATGTCAGATTTTATCTCTGACAATCACAACACTATATGCATAAGCCTAATGCTGTATGTTCATACAGTCAGAGTCCCGTGTTCACTGTGTTAAACAGAAAGTAGGTCACTGCCACATAGTAAGTGAATGAACATAACAGTATAAGAAATCTATAATTCTCTCTTGAGGGTTCAACAAGGGAAGTAGGGAAAGAGATTGGATTAATTCCACTGAAACAATGTGGTTGGTCATTATTCTTTACGTGGATCAATATGAATTGAGTCTGGGCTATTCTAAAACTTACTGTTACTTTCCAGAAGGCAGGGAGCTATTTTGGTGGTGTGCTCAAACCATAATAGTTACATTTGTCAGATTATCCATTATACCTCACATCTCCATATAAATTCTCAGTGCTCAGATGTACTGTTGGAATCATCTTGGCACTTTTACTTGAAGGTGAGATAATACAGCCGGACCTATTTTGGGTAATTTTTAAATGATCAACCACTCCTTAAAAAAAATACTGTGGACAATTTGGTTGTAATTATCCCTAGCTATCTTGGCTATTTTAAAAATTCATTTACTGTCTAATCTGAGATCATCAGAAAATTACAGGATTAGACCTTCAAATATTACTGCCACATTATTACTAGTAAAGTATTTACTGCTCAGGTTTTTCTCCCTCTGAATTAGGCAGCTTGCTTTCTTAGCACCGGAATTCCTACAGATACCCAAAATGTATGAAATCTCAGCTGTCCCTTGGGAATACGTTTCATGGCGCTGTTGATGTCTGCTGATCTGATCCTGTAAAGGGCTGAACAACTTCTGGAAGTGATAAGTTCTTTCTTCTAAGGACTAGGATTTTTGCTGGTGTAAACTGTTACAGAAATAAGGAGAAAAACTTCAATGGACATATGATAATTTAAATCAGTTAATATTTTGACACCACTTTCATGATTTCAGAAGGCATCTCAGCCTTTCAACACCGCATTGCAGGATGGAGCCCTGAGGAATAAAAGTTAAAAATCCCCTTACAACCTCTATCATAAGGACTATGTGCTTAGAATGTATATTCAAGAAAATGTTTAGAGCTGCATAATGTATGCTGTGCAAATGTCCTTCCTCCTTTTGACATTGACACAGATTGCCTCAACTCGCTGCAGAATTCTTCCTGCTTATAGCTAACTTCTTTTTCATTTATTATCTTCACTGTATCTAATGCTGGTGGATACAATGTGCAGTCATTTGGACCAGAGCAGCGTGCTTATATACATTCCCAGTAAATGGGAATGAAACAAGAATGTCCAGAAGCAAAGGACTGCAAGAAAGATATGGAGGGCACTGAAAAGTCAGCTCTTTGAAGGGAATGTGTAAGGAGATTATTGTAATCATCTTTATATGAAGATAAAGCATTTGACCTTTATCTTCACTGCAGCATTTAAAGGACGGGTGAAGTGTTTTGTTTTTTAATTAAAAAGACAAGAAATAAAATGTGTAAAAAAGCACCTATTTTAAGTGCTAGCTGTATCAAGAAAATAAAACCTATTTTCTCATATAATGTTTAGTACACACTGCTGCTCAGTAAATGTCAGTCAAAATGAGTGAAAAGAATAGTGGATAAAAATCCTTTCTTCTCTCATTTGTTCAGATTTCAGCCTCTTTTCTCTTGAGATGTCATAATTTCATTGTATCTCCAGTTACCATAGAGTCTTTCAGGATGGACAAGATCTGAATGCATAAAAAAATACAACAAATTACTAAGTGAACGAAAGAAAAACCCCAATTTTTTGTCTTTTTCAAGATTACTATTAAATGATTTTTTTTTTCTTCAGAAAATTCATACAGTGGATTAAATTAAAGCAATGCTGACATTGTGACATGAAAAAGCAAGGTCATTATTCATTTATTACACCCCATTTAGACACAGAATATAGAGAATATGCATTTTCTCACAGTGTATTACCTAAAGTTCTTGATCCTGCTAACATGCACTTTAAACATGGAAGTAATTTGATGTGACTCTAATGGAAAATCTGGAATGCTTAAAGTTGAGAAGCTGCATAAACCTTTGTGGAATGAAAACCCAGATGCACAAGGCATCTGATATGATATGAATACAGAAATTAACCCGAATTTCTATATACTACCTATGGAGAAATAAATATTCATTTTCCTTCTGCTGGAAACGACAGCTTAATTTTACCTTGTGGATGTCCTTACACAACAGGAATACAAGGAGTTTAAAACAATATATTAAATTAGCAAACTGAAACCCTTTAAAGTACAGAAATTCCAGCAATAATGTTGCCTAAAGGCAATGTTACACACTTCCTCAAGTTATTTGCATTAAATCAGCAAGCAGTGCAAACATGCAAAATGGCCATGGATTAGGTCATTTAGGCAAATGACTGAATGTGGATTTGGGATTAGGATTTTCAAACAAGTTGGATCGCTCCTCTGCAATACTGCCTAAATTATTCCAACGCCTGAATCCTACAGTTCTTTCCTTTGATCTACTGAAAATCCTAGCCTAGCATTGAAATCCCGGTCCCATTAAAGTCAACAACACGCCACTCATTTGACTTCAACAACATCAGGATTTCTCCTGGGATGGCTAACTTTACCCATTCAAGAGAAGTATTCTCTAGGAGCTTGTTTCTTCACCCACTAATGATTTCACTTAGAGCTAGTCTGAGCCATAAAAGCCTAGCTTGACTTCAGTCCAATTTAAGGTGAACGACCTTTAAGGAGAACGATCACGTGATGACAATATGGCAAGAACAAAATAGCCTCAATAAAAATCACAAATTTCTGCAAGGGGGTTTATTATCATTTCAACGGGCAGAAGCCAGTATTGCTGATCTGTGCTGCCACCCTGTGTCATTCAGCACTCTGCTTCGTGATTTCAGTTGCTGACACACGGAGTATTTTCTGTGCAGCTCAAAATCCCTTACAATATTGGCCCCTTTTCCCTTTCCTTTGTATTGAGCTTTGCCCACAGCAAACACTCCATACTGCATTTCCACTCACTGAGTGGGATATATACTCCAGTGAGGAGTATTTGGTGTCAGCCCAGTTCCAAACATGCAAGAGCATCATCACATGTTGATTTTCAAGTAGGTTATGCCCTGATTTAATTGGAAAACCACAATTGAAAATTATGGATAATGTTTTCATTATGTTTATTTCAAGGCACTGCTTAATCGTACCTATAGTTCCTGATGTGAAAATATTTTAATTGGATTTCACTTGGCCAGTCTGGGGACAAAGACTGTCCTTTCATTTTCATGTGAAGTCCTTCAGGCAAGAAGATTTTGATCTTTAATCACAACTTTTAACCACAACTACAATTAATAAATACATAGTTTACATATATTTAACTGTAAATTGTAACTTTTAATTCTGTGCAGATGTGCAAGAGCTTGAATGGACATGGGAAAAGCTTGATGGCTGCTTACTTAGACGACAAATAGCCTTTCCCTCTGTTAAAGGATGCAAAGGACAGAAACATTCATTCCTTTCAACCACATTCCAGTTCTTCAAGAAAATACTGTATATAGAGAATCCTACAATCTATTTGTTAAAGTTAGCTGCTGACACAACCACATGCTGCCCCTTCCCTTGGCAGACAGAAGGAGTTTTAATTAAAGTGATTTTTTGCACTGGCAGTATTCACTGATCAGTGAGCACCTAAATTTTGTCCTATAACACCTGAAGTTGAGAGGCCTCCAATCTCTACTGAATTTTTTTTCCCTTTGGATCTGTAACAGCCAAAGCAGGCAGCTTTACAGAGCCTCCGCAGATTTGGCTTTGACTCTTCAGGTTATTTCTCCAGAACTCAGTCATTTTCCTTCTGAACTGCCTCTTTCCCAGACTGTTGAGTAAAGCATTTCTCATAGGCCCTGTATGCTTTAGAGAAATATTCACTACATACCTATTTTTGCATTATATTTCAGAAAACTAAGATAAGAGATTGTTCACCAGTACAATAAACCAAGCACATAGAGAATAGGAGACTGAAGATTGTTAGTTAATTGTTAATTAATGAACATTGGTTTTGATCACATATTTTTTTCACAGTATTGTTTAGCTGTGAGAATGTATAATACACATTAACCTGGTATTTCTAGTAATTCTCAAGCCACTTGGTGTTGTGATTTTATTTACTGTGCATTGTTTAAAACCATGAGGGTACATAGAATCCTTCCACTCTTCATGGGCTTTTGCATGCTATTCTTCACAGCCATAACTCAGTTTTCCACAAATACTCATTCACTCCAGGTATGTCTGCACCAAGCAGTGGAGTGCTGGACAAGTTTGTCACAAAACTAGAAGCATTATAAAAGCATCAGTGTCACATTGCCTCTTGTCCTAGGGAGATGTTTTTGCCCCAGTATGAGAGTCACACTGTTTCTGTTACCCAGACAAGTATCTCCACATAGGAATGTGCTTTGCTGTTTAGCCGTACCAAACTACTTGGAGCCAGCAGAGCAGTCTTGAATACAGTGTTCTTTTGTATCACACAAACATGGCCTTATCTCCACTTATGCTGTGAAAAAGTAGATATTGTTCTTCCTGTTTTAAGAAAAAGACTATCCATTTTTGTTCCTATCTTGAAATATCTTCAGCCTGACTTTTCAGAGCAGTCAGCACTTTTATGGCACTTTAAAGTATAGTTCCTTTTGGCTACATTTGCAAACCCACCAGATTTTTATTTCAGTTTCAAGTTAAAATAACCTTATTCCAAAGCTCTGTCATGGCATAGCCAGTTTTGCAGAAAGGTAAACAATAAAAACCCAGCCTAGACCACATATTACAAATTTTGTACTATTTCAGTGGAAATCCACATCTCAACCCAGATTGTTTAAAAAGCAAATTATAAGTTGCACTCAATTTCCAGTGAAGACAGTGAATAGCATTGGAGGAGTTTAGCATTTTGCTGCAGTGTCAGATTTTAGCTTTAGAATATAATCCCACCTATCGAATGAGCTTGAAGTGCACAGCTTGTCTCACTGCCAACTGTGTCAACAGAAAGCTCCTTTGGCCAGCAGCATGATCAATAAGGGGATCTGAGTGGTAAAAGGCAGGAAGCTAAAAGCAGCAGTGTGACCAGCCAGTAAGCAAGGGTTAAGCTGAGGCTTTGCCATAAGAAGGAGTGATAACATCAGTTTTAAATGAGACAAGGGTAGAAGCAATACTGTAAAACAGGACAAAATCGTGCTTCGAGGAAGGTTTAAGACAGTGAGCACTCGCCCTCTAGAGGGTTGGAAACCAACAGCCAGCTCTTGCTCTTTCAAACTCACAGAACCTTTATTGTAGCTTGCGAATGGTGCAAACCAGTTCATGTTAGCAAAATTCCTTCTGCAGCCCTTCCTCCTCCCTGGCACCAGCCCTGCTGCGTTCCCAGGGCTGTGGGGAAGCTGGAGAGGAGGTGGCTAAACACGATGTGCTTTCCCAGAAGCTGTCATAGGAAAAACTACGCTCAGTCTAAACACTGAAGCTATCTGGAAGATGATTCAGATGTTTCTGGAGCTATAAACTGGCAGATTGTGACTTTCCTGGAAGAGATCAATGGAGGTGTCACTTTCCAATACTGTTTCTTAAGCAACAACTCTGCCATGCTCCTCAATCTCACTTGAAACTGATGCTATCAACCTTTCCCATGGCATGGCCTCAGCTTTCTTCTTCTCTTGCCCCTTCCCTGGCCAGCTTTAACTTCCCCATGGGTAGCACAAATTTCCACCAGTTTTCTTTTGCACTTTATAGTTTCCTGTCTACCTTCTCCACAATCTCAAAAGGCCTGGAAAATGGGGGAGATTTTAATGTTTCACTAATCCAACACCTACCACGATGATGACCTAAAATTCTCCACTGCCAATATGAGTACCCTAAAAACTGAGCCATTAATACATGTGAAGAAAGCAAAATTTGCCATCCAAGAAATGCACTAGGTATAATAAAATCTGAGTCTGGTCATGGAGGACAAAGCATTTTTTGATAGTTCCAAAGTCAGCAATGTGAAACAGTATTACCAAGATCCTATAAGCAAGGCAAAAGAGATCATTTAAGAGAAAACTCTTAAATATGCATAGCATCTAATGGCACTTTGGAAGCAGTTTGTACTTTTATTCTTGAAATATGTGTAAATTCGACCAGGGTTCCCTAAGGCCTAAATTTTAAGGCTCAGTTGAATTTTAATTGCTTACTAACAACATTATGTAATTCTTCAATTACTCTTCTCTCAAAACAAAGTTACCCATGGGATATTATTATGAAGCCTATTTATGTAAAATTGTTATTTTTGAAAATGAAAATATATTTGATTTCCTAGCTGGAGTTAACATCTTCTATTTTGAACAATGTGTTAAGCAGGATCAGAAAATGTAACTGTCCAGTTCTGCAAATTATGCAGCCTTTCTTGTGATGTAATTACATCAAGCCTCTCTCTGAAAACTGTCAACATACCAGAATAAGGTTTGGAGCCAACATTAGGACAGCAGAATCTATGATCTAGAACTGGATGTGCTCTTTGCATGTTTGTAATTTTGTTTGAATTGTTTGCACATGTATGATATAAGCATAGGTACTCGATACATTGGTTAGCACACAAGTAGATATTTCATCTTAGCCAAATATGGGTATCTGAAGGCAAAATGTGTTTGGTGAGCTCTATTATCAATAGATACACTATTGAAAGAAAGATACCTGTCAGCAGGCCTGGGGCATGTACATTAATGATTTTTGCATGTACGATGATTTTTCTAATGATTGATATTGTATCTGACATTCAGTGTATACACTATTCCATTTATTAAAAGCTTTGTTGGTCCTGTTTTGAATGGTAAACTGCATATGCTTGAGTTATCACAATAGAAAAGCTTACCATAAGAACGCCACACAAGCTGCAACAGGGCAAAAGCTTAGGCACATAGCAGCACTTCTGTATGCCAAGGTTAGACATTGTCTCATCCAAATGCAATTGCACCTTAAGTTATGTTTAAGAGTTTAATAAATTAAAGTTAACATCATATTCTCTTTTATGCTCAGCTGTTGCTCTAGGGATATAGTCTGCCACTTACATGCTGCCTGGCCTTAATTTTTTTATTAGGCATTCATTTTATAGGGTGAATTGGAAAATGGTATTTGATGCTCCAGAAACAGAGTGCCTCTTTCAGACTTGCTAAGTACAGAAATGTGAAATATACAGTATGGGTAAGATGAAAAATATTATACACATATTATTGAAAATAAGTGTTAGAGGCTTCAAGGATTCAGTATGCATAGCTACACATTTTCAACTAGACTCTTCCTTTTTTTTTTTAATTCCCTTTTGTGATAGCCTCTCAACTACATGCTGAAATTTTTTTGTTTGTGTTCACATACCCTATAGTCATACTGCAGTCCAGTTCTGGGTATCACTTCTACTGATAAAATGAAAAGACATGCCAGCATACGAAATCTTGCTGTGCTGATCCAATTTGTAGAGTGGTCTTTGATTTCATCAGCAACTTTCACATCCTCTTAATTCTTCATTTTTTTGTGGAAGACATGTGAAATGACCTTCTAAACAGAGAAAAAGCTGAGTGACACATACATTCCACATATGTATGGATGCAAGCCATATTGAATTATTGTTAGTTTGTTTTTTACCAATGTAGGAGACTGAAGCTATAATGCTAATTTCATGAGTTCTCTATACACTGATTCTGCTATTATTTCAGTCAAAATAAGCAAAAGCAAGCCTTAGAGAATTTGCTGGTCCTGCGAAAGATTCATCCCTGAATTGGCTTTCATGCTCTCAAGAAAACAAACTTTAAAAAAAAATTGACAACATGTATAAAATCACCACAAAGGTGACTGAGAAGCCTTTGTTCAAACTAGATCCATTTGTTCAGAAACTCCATTTATGCAAAATGAGTATTTCTGAAAATTACCTTATTTTGAAATTAATAATGAAGGATTAAGATAAATACAGGCTTGAATTTCAAATCTATACAAATAAATTTGATTATCTGGAAAAAGTGCACTAATTTTACAGTAACTCCAGAAGAAGATTCACCCATATATGTCAACATAATAGGTGCTACATGATTCTGACAACTACGTGAATATTGTTCCGGCATCTTATTGATTAATTATTGTAACTCTATTAACTTATCTGTAAAATAGATAATAATAGCAATCTTGACTTATGATTTCCTTGAGAAACTGTGAAACCGAGAGACTTGATGACTGAAGTAAAGATTATAGTGATCCAGAAGTTGATATTAACCTTAGCAAGGCCAGGGGTTTTTTTTGTAAGTCAGTGGCAGAGTTAAAGGACTCCTGGCATCATGACATATACTCTTCAGTTTTAATAACTACTAAAGCCAACCAAAAAAATAACTTGGTTCTTTTTCATATTATTGGTGCAGGCAGCCATCCAACACTAAGCTTCTGTAGTAGGTTGCCTTCAATTATTAAGCAGTAAAAGGTGGCAGGTCTTTATCGGGAACAGAGATGAAAGAGAATACTTTGCTTTAATACAAGAAGGGAGAGACGTTGCTGAACATAATGAACTGTATACTATGCGGAGTACATCATAATGGGCTCTTTATTTGGGTTGCATGTGGAAGATGAAACAAATATGTTCATACATTCCAAAGACATCTCTTCAAAACTTCAAACCATCTCATTTCATTCACTTTGGAAAATATTTTACATCTGACAAAGCATGAGATCATTCAGTAGATTAAGTCGCATTGCCCATTTGAAAACTTCATGGATTATTCAAAGGAGAGAGACTTAACATGTCCTGAAAACTGTAAGTAAAATGTGCATGATAAAAACCCTGGCTGCAGCCTTACTTAGGTAAATCTCCCAGTGACACGTAGCAGAAAGCCACTGCTGCAGGAATGAAAGCTGTTATACTCTGGCCAAAACACAAGGATTACACAAACTGCAGCTGCCCGTCAGCAGGCATGCTTTTCTGCCTTGCTGTGAGTGCGGCGTGGTGGTAACGGTACAAGTGCACCCCCCCTTCCAGATGGCTAGCATTATAGTTACAGATGCGCAGAAAGCACCCTGAAGAACAAAAGCCATGGGGCAACACTTCACTGATGTTTACTTCATGAAATGTCATTTACTTCAGTATGACTGACTACACCATATGTAAGTTAGCAGGCATTGTTTGACCCACGAGACTTACAGATTAACTGAAAACAAGGCTGTTGAGCAAATTAAAAAATTATGCACTGCCTTCAACATTTCTGAAGTGTTGTGACTGAATCTTCAGAACAATGACCTGCATTTTAAAGCTTAACTTCAGTGGTACAAAATGATGGCATGAAATACAGACATTTAACAAGTCTTACAATTGTGTCTCATGTCTAGAACGTGATTATAAGAGTTGGCCAACTGCAGCATCACGTAGACATTAACAGCGGAAGATACAGATGGTTTCTGCTTAGCATTTGTTTGTAATAACAAAGTGTAAGTCAAGTTGCATTTTGTGCTGCATTTTAAACAGCTGTGTAAGAGACAGTACAATATCTAAACCCAAGTATGACTTAAAATACAACACTGCTTTGCTTTAATCAGAAACAGCCAGCGAACTGGAGAATGTTTTGATTAACTTGATATCATTTGTACATCTTGGTTTCCTAAGAAAATTAAACTTGCAGCTCATGCTTTTCCTGTCTATCATTGAGTTTCCCTCTCCTCCACCAACTGACTAATTGCAAAGGAACATGACAAGCACAGAAGTCTCAGGGATATTAAATTCCATGTTTTGTTAAAAGAGACAGATGAGCAGCAGAAAAACTTAAGTGCTCAAATGAGGGAAAAGCAGGAAGAGCTCATCCATTATATGTTCAGTTTGCTGAGCAATCTGTCCGTACATCACTCCAAATCAGTTACAGCATATGATTTTACACTGCTGGCACAGGCAATGCAAAATCATAGTAGGGATGAGAGGTTCCTGAGGGCATTGCAATACAGAGACGGATAATGAGGAATTGCTTTACTTCAATGTAATCGATGTTGCCAACAAGAAACAGTATTTAGTTATACCTGCTGGTCATCAAACAACTTGTTTCAACACCTACCTCTTTGCATAACAAACTTCCAATACCTAACGTAGTCGCAGATGCAAATACCTCATTTTTACTGTCACTGCTCCTTCAGCATGTCAGAATAACATCCAGTTGGGTACACTGAGTGTTCAAGCAAGCATTCAAATTAGGAAAGTTGAAGACGAGGAAAGAATTGCTCCTCTGGCTATTGGAGTACAGACTCTGGCTACACCATCCCCTGATGGTTCAGATCACATAAACATAAATTCACTCTCAGGCTCTCTTTTGGAGTGAATAGCCTAGTCCTGAAAACAAAATCTGGTCAGATTATGAAGACGGTTTGCTCAAACATCTCTTCTAAAAGACAACTGGAACAAAACTTTACTGAGTTAAGCTACCATCACCTTATACAAACCTCCAACTCAATCGTGGAGCTTCACGTGCTCAGATTTCTTCAAGGCCCTTTTTCCACACATGGAGAGATGCTGCACAGTTTCATATCATAAAATCACTGCCCCAGTAAACTGTATTACAGCTTTCTTACTACTTCATGTAATTTAAACTGAAATTCCTCTCCCTTCAGCTATGTCTTAGGGCCACAAAGGGACTAGAGGAAACCAAGGGCCAAGAGTGGACCTTAATTTTTATGAATCTTCTCTGGCTTTGCAGTTAGAAGATGCTTTTTTTTTCATAGGGATGCTCTGCTACTTTGACACATAAGTATATTTAAAAAAAGCAAGAAATTTGAGGGTTAAATATTTTTTCTCTCCCTTCTCTCCTCCTCCCAAAACGAAAGGTAAGAGATAACAAGAAAAAATTCTTTCTAGCATGTGGCAGCTGAAACGTAAACAGATGTAGAGCAATTTTCCAGCTACTCCAGGCAGCATCAGACATGTAGAGTAGATCCCACCTCCTCTCAAATATGTTTCACTTGTACTAAACAAAGGCATACATTTAATTTTTTTCCATGCCTGCAGATCCGCAGGATCTAGTATGTGGTTTTTTGCAGATATGGGCAGTGAAGCTCACTTAAATAAACTCTGTAACTGTACATAAACTCCACAACTCCTTTATGCAGACATTGTTCTTCCCACGCACAAAGGCTATGCATTGTCCTGTATCTGTGCTATACGTGCATCTGCACTTTTAAAGACTTAATAAAGGCTCTCTGTCAACAGGGTGACAGGAGCAAGACTGAGGTACCTTGTTAGAGCTTCGTGAGAGACCACGTCTGCACAGCATTAATCTCTATTCTGGCTTGTCTCATTCTGGTGAGAGAAGTTAAGAAATGAAATATAAGCCAAATAAGGGTAAAAGAAAATTCATAAAGCGAAGCTCACTCTGCAGTATCAAGAACGGACCAGTTGGCAGAGTTTTCTACTTGTTTATCACCTTGGTGTTGTGGACTATAGTTTATGAGTGGGTCTGAGAAAACAACAGTGGAATTTCTAGGCTTCTGGGGGTTTTTTACTGGCAAAAATGGACTGATGTAATTCATGATTACCTATGTTAAAGTTCTGTTCCTACAGCAAGTAACATTACTATTGGTTAAAGTGGAGGTATTCCCAAAGTGTTTGTAAAAGGATGAATGAAAAGACTGATAAGAGTATGCAAGCTATGCAGCTGAATATTACTGGGTACTATAAGCAATCAGCAAAGAAAGATCCTTCCAATCAGAATAGCCTTAGAAAATATATTATAAATTTTTCAGCCATAGTCTATGGAATAAAATGCTGCCATTTTGCTAATTCACTGTTTTTGTTATCCCTAGTAACTGGTCTGGCTACAATAATCCAACGACACAGAAGCACTTCTGATACAATAGCTCACACCAGGCTTTTAGCAAGACACAGGATTTTCCTTTTTTCTTTCTCTCAAATCATTGGTTGTGAACAAACCTACTCCTAGCACTGTAGCAATGGGAGGTACCCTGCTCTCTGACAGTACAATACAAAGCAGTGCCTGCACGTGCCAGCCTCAGTCCTGCCTTGTGGTCGCACAGCCTGGTGGAGAGCCTTTTTCCACCTTGTGGGATCTCTGAGAGAAATTGTCCAGAAATCACCACACTGAACACTGCGCTCAGTTCTCATTCCATCTTCTACTGTAAAATCTTCATGGGAAATATTTATCTTTCTTTCACACTACCATGTATGTATTTAATAAGCTTCCACCTGTCACTAACAGGAGTCCTGCTAATAGGCAGAAAATCTCAGGGATACCCCCAAGTCTTAAGTTTCAGGCTAAACAAATGTTTGTGAAGGGAGGCAGGAAACAGAAAAACACCAGCAGCACAACCATCAGCTTCTGTCTCTATGCCCCTTACTTGCAATCTTGACTGGAAGAAAACATGACAGGGTAAATTAGGAAGTGTGCTGAGGCCTGGCAAACTTTTCTCTCCGTGTGGCTTTGTAAAATACTGCCTTCTGTGGGGCACTGAACATTGGCTGAGGTGCAAAACCCTTGGCTTGCTAATGTTTTGTTACTGAAGAGAATACACTTAAAAATAGGAAGGCAAGTAAATAATTATGGAAAAACAAATGATGCACATGCAAAAGGTACTAGTAGGGTTCAGTGATGTTCAAGATAACAGCTGAAGCTGGGACCATGCTCATGTCCTCTCAAAGACATACTCTCACCAGACCCTCTTTCAGGAAGATGAGGGGTGATGCATGCAGGGAACCGGGGAAGAGGAGGGCTGGGGTCTGGGGTGCAAAAGTTCATTCTTCTCAACTCACCGGCTGCCACACATTCGTCATGAACTCCCTTCACAGAGACATTATTCATGGCCTTCAGAAAAGGGTTGACAGGCAGATAGTCTCCTCATTATTTTGCCCACTGACAAAGCACAATCTGACATACTGACTGCATCCCCTTTAAATATCTTTCAGTAGACCTTGAGCACAGCCTTTCATCCTTTAACTTTTGCTGACTTTCATAAGGAGTTTTACATTGCTTTTGACAACAAATAGTACAGGGCTGTGCAGAAAATTGCCAGTCTCTCTCCTGGGAGGGTGAAGCAGACACAGGGGAAATAATTTTTAACTTTAGCCCTGAGAAAACCCTAGAAGAAAGGTGCAGGCGCAGTCTACATTCTGTACAGGGAGAAATGACGAGATCCAAGCACGCTTGGCAGGGTACACCATAGGAAATATAGTTATCCAGCTGTATGTAACAAGCACCTACTAAGTATTTTTCAGAGATTTTAACTTGGCAAAATTTGAGCCTTATTGTCCATAAAGATAAGAAAAGACGCACTTGACAAGTGGGAGGGACCAACCTCTGCTCCAGACGATAAAGAATAAAACTTCTTAGTTAAACACAAAATAGCATTTTCATTCCTAAACAGTTTTAGTAGATTTTTTTTAAGAAACAGCTTGCGCAGGCATGGGAATCTTTAGCCCAAATATTTAATTTAGATAAAGTTGTAAGTGATTGAAAACAAAATCTTTTAAAGGAAAATAACACTAAGTAAAAATATCTCTCTAGTCAAACACTGGGTCTTATATTGTCATCTAATTTTCACCAGTGGAAAAGTTCTTTGAAGTAATCACAGTTACACAGAATTTGTCACTAAATAACTGAAAGCAAAATCTGGCCATGGTAATCCAAGTGGTTTTATGTGATTTAACAAGACAAGTCAACCAAGATAATTTTATACGTTATGCTTTTACATGGCACTGAAGTTTTTCTGAATCATCCTTTTCTTAAGATGCAAAAGGCATGTTTACAAAATTATATATATATATATATGCATGTGTGTGCCTGCACATTCACAAAGAATATAAACTACTACTCTCACATTACCAGTAATCTTACACAGCGAGAAAATGAAGGGGAAAAAAAGTGTGACAGGTCAGTTTCTGTTCCGTTTCCCAGAAGAAAAGCTCTGATGTACAAAATACATCAAAGACAATAGCAAGAAAAAGAAAAAATATTTTAAAGTTGTCCAAGGGGTAGTATAAAGACCTCCATTTTGTGGTTGCATTTAAGTTTAGGAATGATGTCTGATATATTTTGAAACTCTGCCCACTCAGATTGGCTAAGCTTGTGAAAGGTTGCCTGTCAAACGCTATGTCAGTGATATGAAAACAGACAGCCAGTAAATCATCCTTCCAATATAAACATCAACTAAAAATAAATAAATGTCTGCAGCAGAATGCCAGCCTGATGTTCCATTAAGATGAATGTTATAAACCATGAAGCGAACTAAATATTGATGACAAGAAATCTGTAAAAAGAGACAGTAGCTTATGGTCAAATTAGGAAACTGTTAGCAAACTGAACAGTCAACAGAAAAAACAGCATAGTCTTCTGAAATAACACTTGCTGCAAATTAACCTTGTTCTGACTAACCATAAACCAAAAGTGTACGAAAATATCTAAAATTATTTGAAAATTGCACCATGCAGTGTAAACTCATTCTATGTGAGTCTCAGAAGTACTTCTTTTCATATGTTTATTCTTTTGGGAACTTTGTTCATTATATGTTTATGTCATTGTTTATTTTTAGCTTGGAAAACATTGAAGGTTCCCATCAGACTGGTTCTTCATGGTGTTAGAAACACATAGTTTCTGGAAACATATACTGCAAGCAGCTCCTATCAAAGTGGTGTGACTTGAATCTAATCTGAAACAAATACAGAAAAATGGACAAAAAACATAAGAGGTGAGGTGGTAGAAAGCAGGAAATCAGATATAATGAAAATAGGGATCAAATAAATTGCATTTGCTAGCACGCAGCACCTAAGCTTTACTTGAAAGTTACTGGATCTTTTCACCAGCCTTAAAAAAGAACGAGAAAGAAACATAATTAAGATAGATGTCAGGTTATACAGGTCAGTGCACAACATCCCAATTTTAACTACAGCAAGTTATTGGCTTTTTCATTTAATTTAAAGATTAATGAAATGGGAAAATTACAAGGAAAACACAAATGAGAAAAACAGAGGAAATGAAAGGCACTGGAGAGATCAGGAGCCACGCAGCTGGCAAGGAGACGGAGGATGTGCTTTAGGGCAGCAGGGGCGGGGGCTGAGTCACACAAGGACGGTAAAATCGCTGAAGCAACTGATAAAATCCGTGAAGTGACTGATCACAGGGAGCAGCGGGAGGCAGACAACTGCATGCCAGACAGTGAAGAGGAGGAAGAGGTCAGGGATGGTAGAGACAAACATTCCCAGGATACTTTTAGTTCTACTTTTTTCAGTTAACATCATAGGTGAAGAACTGAAGACAAGTGGCGTGGGACGTGGCGAGCACCTGTTGTTCGCTCTGCTTTTGTTTAAAATCCCACGCAGTCTCCACTTCTGGCATCAGGCCTCTTGTGTCTAAATAGATAATTGGGCTCTTACGCCCCAGAACGAGGGATCGGCAGACTGGTGGCTGTTCTTCACAGATGCTGCCCTTCTGGGAAACCTCACGAACAGGCGATGTGAAATCAATTATCAAGTCACTACCTAAAAATCATATTACTTTGCAAAAAGGAAGGAATAAAAGCCTAGGCACCGAAGCACAATGTCCCAGCACTTTCCTGGTGGGTACGACAGCGTCCTGCGAGTCTTCACCAAGGTCCCTGTCACAACCTTGAGTGGGAGAAGCACATCTGTGTCTCTGCTTATCTGACCTGTGCCATCCCTGCTGAAAGGCCTCGTGCAGGAGATAAAGGCTCCGCACGCAGACCCAACCCCAGGGTTAAAGCTGGGTTTAGTTTCCCGCTCAGACCTGTTTATTTTGCTCATTTTCCTCACAAAATATCTGCTTAAGATGCAAAATATTAATAATTTATTAAAATAATTATACAGTACAACTACAGATAAAATTAAAATGATTCTTATTGAAACTATTAATGCAAAACACGAAGATGCATTGGCCAGGCAGTGCCCGGGAGAGATGCAGCCCTGCAGACACATTCACCCCAGGCACTGGGTTTGGCTTTCCATTGGCAGAAGCAAACAAGAGGCTCCACTCACAGGCCGCCCCCTTTACAACCCCCGAAGCTTTTGACTTTCCTGGGAACTTCCAGAACAAGCAAGGGC
>VZRW01006807.1:182360-257913 GCA_013398125.1 Aegotheles bennettii | reverse complement strand
GGGCTCCCCCGGCGCGGGGCCGTGCGCGGTGGCTGCCGCAGCGGCGCTGGCGAGGGCGCGTTTGGCTGAAGAGGAGCGTTCCTGCAGGTCTGGGGGTCAGGCGTGGAGGTGGAGGAGCGTCCCGGCCACCGAGAGAGCGCTGCAGTACCGGGTGGGCGAGCGGATCCACGGGTTCCGTGTGGAGCAGGTGAGATCGCCCGGCGCTCCGCTCCCCTCCCCGGCTGCGGGGGTGCGCTTGGCCTTGGCGGGAGAGCCCCTCCGTGGGGCCGGGGCCGGCACGCTGGGCACTTGCGGAGCTGCTCCGGGTGGCCAGTGAAGAACCGACCCAGGAGCCGTCTGTGGGCACCCTCTGCACCCAGATCCCTTGGGTACCAATCGTGTTCCCCCGGGAGCTGACTCCTCCGGCGGGAACAGCACACCCCTGTGCCTGCCGCAGCTGTGGGGGAGCAGTGTGGTCCTGAGAGCCCCACAGAGACCTGGGCTCACTGGGTGCTGCTTTAGGAAAGACATCCAAGTAGTATTTTATCTCCTGAGCTGGTCTTAATACCAGCTCTGTTAAGAAGCTGCAGTGGAAATATTATGTGGGATTTAGTTTTACTTTTTTAAAGAAAAAAGTAGAAAGTAAAGATAATTTGCAAAAAGTGGCTGCTAGTGGCAGAGCTAGTTTTAGAACTGAGCTCCTTGATTTTTCTTTCGTTGCCCTAACCACTGACATTCTAATATATGCATTGCCTTTGTATTTCTGACCAAACTGTTCCGCTCTTAATATCTATACTAGTAGAGTATAGTTCTTCGGTTGTAATATGTTTTGATTGTTTTTTTAACCATTGTTTTCCATTTGCATACTTATTCCCTGTCCCCAAACCATAGGAAGAAAGAATTTATTTAATACTGTATATGACAGTATTATATACAGGATCAACAAACTGATCATTGCTGTATCATCCATGATTTATTTGACTTAGTTGCAGTCACACTGTAACACAGGTGTTTTCTTCCAATGCAGGTGACAGCAGTTCCTGAGCTGTTTCTGACTGCAGTGAAGCTTAGTCATGACAATACAGGAGCCAGATATTTACATGTGGCTCGAGAGGACTCCAATAATCTGTTCAGGTAAAACTTTAATGTGTGTATAGCACATTCAATCTCAGCATCACCGTGTGGCTCCTAAATTGTAATCCAGCTTCAGAAGTTAATTTTTCTGTGATAACAGAGACATTAGTACTTCTTTGTGGGATGTCCTTAGAGTTTTTCAGGTTGGAACAGATGTTGTGAGGTCTGTTGTTCAGTCTGCTACTCAAAACAGAGTCAGCACTTAATTCAAATGTGGTTCATCAGGCACTTATCCAGGTGAAAATTTCAAAACACGGAGAGTATACCACCTGTCTGGGCAACCTGTTCCCAATGTTTGACTGTCTGTATGGTGGGGTTTTTTCTTCCTTTTTTTCCATGATACCAATTTGGAACCTCCCTTGCTTTGATTTATGAACATTGTCTCTTGTCATTCCACAATGCACATCTGTGCAGAGAACCTGTCTTCATCATAACCTCCTTGTAGGTTTTGGAAGGCAGCTTTGGAAGTTGCCTTGATGCCTTTCGTTCTCCAGGCTAAATAATCCAGATTTCCTCAGCCTCTTTTCACAGGGCATGCGCTCCAGCCCTTGGCCATTTTTGTGGCTCTTCACTAAATTACTTCAGATTTATTATAATCTCTTCTGTATTGATGAGCTTAAAACTGGACTTTCTGGTAAATCGCCTTATGTTGTGTGATGTAAGTCAGTTCTTTAAACTCTAACCTTCCATGAGCTTTTATCTGAGCTTTTTGGCTAAAAAAGAAATGTGTTTAATTATGTGCTGAAAACTTCTGTCCCACCGTCATAAATAGAAGTGCCAAGTTTGTACCCCCTCTAGAAAATGTGTCTGACCGCTCAAGAACTCGCTATCTCTGCATCCTGCTGCATGCTGTGTTAGTTACCAGACAGTAATAATGTTCCCATAAATCTCAACTGTGGACAGGACATGGTTGAACCCCTCATCTGTTAGATAACAGATAACTCTGTTCTTCTGTCTTTCAGTATACAATTCCGAACCACTCCGATGGACAGCACTGGGGTCCCGCATATCCTCGAGCACACTGTGTTATGTGGCTCTCAAAAGTATCCTTGCAGAGATCCATTCTTTAAAATGTTAAACAGGTCACTGTCCACTTTCATGAATGCATTCACAGGTGAGCCCAAAGTAAATAATGCACTTACAATGCATGAAGTTTTATTGCAGTAGTGCTGTTGGTCAGGTCTCCTAGATTTCCCTTTGGAGAGCCATTATAATTAAGTGTGAATGTTGTGAATGAGAGATTAAAAAACTAACAAGGCAAGGCAACAAAATAGATCCTGCTCATTTGGCAGTTACAAAGTCCCAGTAGAGCTGGATCTTTACAGTATATAACAATGCATTTAATTATTTATATATATTGCAAAAGCAAAGTTGTCATGATAAAATAATTGCAGCGTTAAACTTAAGTGTGTTCCTCAGCAAAAATATGTCACGTTTCTTCTCTTCCAGTTATTTATAGAGATGAGAGATTAAATATAAATGAGGGCAAAGTGCATCTCGGACTTTCTAGAATTCTGATCTTTTTATGTTTGTTTATATGCAGCTAGTGATTACACGCTCTATCCGTTTTCAACACAAAATCCCAAGGATTTTCAGAATCTCCTGTCAGTATACTTGGATGCAGCTTTCTTTCCATGTTTGCGTCAACTAGATTTCTGGTAAGATGTGGACAGGCTGAGATGTAAGGAAACTTTCAATTAAAAACCAAACCAAAATCCTTAAACTCCCAACACTTCCTGTTACTAATTTTTTCAGGCAAGAAGGTTGGAGGCTAGAACACGAGAACCCAGCTGATCCTCAGACGCCTCTAGTCTTCAAAGGAGTTGTTTTTAATGAAATGAAAGGGGCATTTGTAAGTTTTGTGAATTTTTGTTTTAAGATCTTATACATGGTGAAGTGCTTTGCACTGCAGCTTATCAGTGGCATTACTGCACCAGAGATTTCCATTTCTCCATTGTGAATTTTAGTCCTTAATAAAGTCAACAATCTATTACATGATTATTCTTAAAGTTAGCCTGTTGAAAATTTGTTTACATATAAAATAGCACCTTACTGATAGATTTGGTTGTAGAAATTTCTTTTAAATTGACATGATAACGTGGCTAGTTTTATCCAAGTACATGGAACTACAGAACAAAATGCTATGTGAGTAAGAGCTCTTGTGTAAGTTAGAGCTCTGCTTTCGTATTATCGAGCACCTTCTATTTTTAAAATGCGTTTTGATGACTTACTGAAATGTGATATTTTTATCTTAAGACAGATAATGAGAGGATATTTGCACAGCACCTGCAGAATAAAATCCTTCCTGATCATACTTATAGTGTAGTATCTGGTGGAGATCCATTATGTATTCCTGATCTTACATGGGAGCAGCTTAAACAGTTCCATGCCACTCATTATCATCCAAGCAATGCCAGGTACCTGAAATTTGTGACTTACTAGTTTATACAGTGAGTTAGCACTCAGTTCATGTTTCTGTGAGGGAAAACCAGCTATACAGTGTTTCCATATCTGTGGCCAGCGATTTAGATAACCTGTGCCCTCCAGCAGCTAGGATAGCATTGAAGCAAGGAATTTGCTCTAGGGAGAGAAGTGAGGGGTGAGTTGAAAGCAGGGGCTACTGAGGAAGAGGTGGCTGATTTTTCTAGAGTACATCTGCCTGCTTGATTGTGGGGATTTGTTTTGGGGATTTTTGTTTACAGTTGATTCACCTTGAACTCGTATGGATTGGGGAAAAGTAGAACATACTAGTAAGTATTTGGCAGTAAGAGTAGGGAGTTATGATGACACAAGTAATGCAGATGAGTCTCGGGCTTCCTGTCCTGGAAGTCAACACAGATTGGAAGTTACAGAAAGAAGTTACACATGAGTGGCTGTTTATTTGCTCCTGAATCACGCATTACTCTATCAGGTTCTAAATAACTGATATCCATTTGAGTCAGATACTAATTCTGTTGGTACTGATAAGGTCTTTAAGCTAAAAGTCAGCTTGCTAGAAAATTTAAAGGTGATATGGAGGAAAATCTATAGTATCATTGGTTCTTTTAAACAGATTTTGCACTCAATCTGTTAGTCTGATTAATTAATTTATGTAACATCAGTTTGTATCATGATAGTCAATTTGCCATCCTTTATTTTTCTCATAATCCCAAGTATTCTGTTGTACCTGTGTTTAGATTTTAATTGGAGAATAATGTTTACCTGGGACACACCTCGTCCTTATATTTAATCCAGTGGAAGTCAGCAATGTTTCTTGTAGGTATGGGAGTGTGCTTTGGTACACTGACCCTCAGAACCCAGCCAAGTTTTATAGATCAGTTGAGGTCATCTTATTTTATACATTATGTGTGAGAACCATAGGAATTTTGTCTTCTGAAACTTCAGAGCACTGGGATTCTAGCTTCAGTTACTAATATTTTTTTCTTGGAACGTTGTATATTGATGTAACTAAACAAATGCCATTTTTTTTATGGGCTCCAAAGCATAAAACAGAAGCTAAAAAATACGAAATTTTACCAGCAAATCCAAGGGTTTTATGTATATGGCAAACTCGTCGGCCTTTAACATGGGGGCCTTACAAAGCATGTTCTTTTCTAGATCTAACTGAATCAATGAGAATCCCATGAAATTCAGAATACAATAAAAGCTGCTACTGTAAATTCCATGTAAAATCTGATGCTTAATCCCAGTCTTTCATTTGAAATGCAGATTTTTCACTTACGGTAATTTTCCATTGGAGCAACATTTGAAACAAATACATGAGGAAGCATTGATAAAATTTGGAAGAATTGAATCAAATACTGACATCCCAAAACAGAAACTCTGGGAAAAGCCTGTAAGTAGATGAATTGAAACAAACAAAGAGAAACAGTGCACATCCAATCCTGGAATTGCAGAAACTGAATATAATAGATTAACATTTTAGCCCAGCCTGCTAGAGTTCTTTTGTTTAGAACTATATGTGTAAATGAGATGAAATGTGTTTGTTTTTCATTAAAACAAGGGAAAAACTACATTTACTTAAGAGTTTCAGTAATATAGTGATTGCGTGCCATTGTTTATTTTTTCTTATTTCCAGTTTTCAAGTCCATCAGCACTCGAGCATTGAAGCATTTATTAATGGAAAGCAGTTAGGGTTACTTATACAAATACTGATTCTTAAGTGTCAAGAATTATGCCCTCTAATGATACCTTCCAAACATTTTTCCGTTCTCCAGTCCTCCCCCCTGCTCCCTCTGCTCCCCTTTGTGGCTGGTCGAGAAGCTCAAGCATTTCTATGAAACCCAGCTCAGAGTTAATTATGGCCAGATTTTCTTGGTCAGCTCTTCTTTTTCTCCACTTGTAAAAACTGAGATATGACTCATATTTTTCATGATATCCTGTGTTCGTGTCTTTACTTATGGGTATTGAACTTACCCAGAACTATCTGTAGAATTATTTGGAATCTTTGGAAGGAGGATGCTATGAAGATGCACGTAGTCATATTTTTATTTGTGACTTCTGTTCTAAGTTTATTCTGCATCAAACATGTTTATTATACTTTACAGAGAGAACACCATGTAACATGTGGCTTAGACTCATTTGCTACTGATCCTTCCAAGCAGACGACTGTTAGCGTCAGCTACTTGTTGACAGAGTAAGTGTGCCAAAATGAGATTCTGAATCAAAGGCTCCTTTTAGAACTTTAAGCAAGACATGAGTGTATTTCATGTCCCCCAATCCCTCTTCATTAAATGTCATCTTTAAGTTAAATAATGCCATGGGAAAGCTAGACAAAGCCTCCCTTAGTAAATTGAAGTTTAAGTACTAAGCAGATTTTTTCTTGTCTTTTTCTTTACCAGATAGACATAAGGAAAATCAACCGTTATCTTACAGAACTGTTCAGTGGATTAGACTTTTGGGATGCTGGTTTCCTGTCTTTCAATTTCCTGCCACATGCAAGCTTTGCTGTATGACCCTACTGCTAACTTTATCTACCCTTGCAGCCTAATTTAACTTGCTTTTCTGCTGATTATAATAAGTGAAAGACCCAGAACTCTCATTAGTTCCCTGAGGTTTGGTGCAGTGTTCGTAATTGGCAATTATTTCTCCCTTGTCCCCTCTATAGTGTCTTGTAGCAGTAATTCTTCTAAAATGAACTCAGTAATATTGGGTGTCACGTATTTGTAGCTTGATGTTTTTTAAGAACTGTTAATTTTTTTTCAGCATTACAGACACTTTTGAAACATTCACATTAAGCCTGTTGTCTTTACTGTTGGTTGATGGGCCGAATTCTCCTTTTTACAAAGCCTTAGTTGAGTCTGGTGTTGGTACAGATTTTTCTCCTGATGTTGGGTAAGTGTTGCAATTTACATTTCATACCTATAAGCAATATTAGAAAAGTTACAAACCACAATTACGTTGGGAGAAGTCATCTCTCATACTAGCAATTTATACCAGAATAATCTTATTTTAACTTTGAAGTATCTTAAGAGTTTCTACTGATGAACTGTAAAGCATTCTCAAGTGTAATTTTTGGCTTGTCAAAATAATTCAATAGAAGATACATTTAGTTTATATAAAGTTGTCCTGTTTAAAGCTTATCAACCAGAAAAACGGGTAGATAAAAATATGGTATACCTGTAGTGCTCTAATTTACATGGGGTTTTCATCTTGGCCATTTAATATTAGTATTACTCAGAGTTTGCTAGCTTTTTTGTGTAGTGCATTACCTTTGCTTTTTTGATTTATTTCTTTGGTGTAGTAGTAGGTAGGTTTGGCACAAATGTGCTTTTTTGAAATTAGATGCCATTAACTTGCTGTTGCCTCAGTACGAAAGTGTATGTGTACCAGCACTTAACTTACTCAGACTGTAGCTTTGGCAGCCAGTCTTCCGAGCTCATTCTGCACTGCAGACTAAGGGTGGGTGGATTCTCTTCACCTAACTATAGGTTCACCTGCTCATCAGAGTTTGCCTTTGTTGTCAGTAGAAATAAAGAAGCACTTTCAGGGCGTGGTTCATCTGACTGACTTTAGACTTAAAGATGACAAAAATTATGCGTTTGTCTCCACTGACTGTCTCAGGTGTTTGAGTGGGAAACCTTAATGTACGCGTCTATGTTTTTAATGCCTGGTGTGAACTGTCTCTACATGAAGTCATGGGCTTCTTGCAAGTCCTGTGTTATGCCTGCCAGTGCTGTGCAGACATCTTAATATCACAGGGCATGGCTGTAGAAATCCATGTTTAGACACTGAAGTAGTGATTCAGTTATTGTATGTTTTGCTTGCTGAGTCTTTTCCAGGCTGACCGTATTAATATGGTGTTGAACCATACAGTGAATTAGCCTTAATTTGCCTTAGTGACTGCACTGAATCAACGTAGAAGTTTGAGTTCAGAGATCGGTATTCCAGAATTCAACACTTGAGTCTGCCACTGAATTCCTTGTGTGGTTCTTAGACGTGGAATAGTGGATGTTTAGAGTAAATGAGCATCCATTGCTTTGTTTGTTGGTTCAAACTGCTAGTTGTTCTGTATTTCTGTCAGTGTCAGTTTGTCCTGTTATTATTAACCCTGCCTGACAGCTTGAACAAGTCATCTTTGGGTTTGTTTTTTTTTTCTTGTAAAGCGCTATTGAAAATAATTGCCACAAACATGGGACACTTCACCACTTACTTTACAAATACTGCTTTAAATGTACAAATTTAAAAGTAACCTTCAACTCACCTGCCTAAGTAGAATGTATGTGTTTGGTGTTACAGGCAGATAAAATTTTCACCTTAAAAAAAAAAAAAACAAACGACTTATTTACCCGAAAGTACTTAACAGATGAATGGGAAGATAAGCAGAAAAAACAAGCTTTTCTTCTGTAACTGTTTTTCTCTCTCTAATACCATATGTCATATGTTTCTTTAACAGTGGCTGCTACTACTGAAATTGAACAAAAAATGCTTTTAAGTTCCATTTCTTGCCTCTTTGGTAATTGTTTTTCTTTCTGTCTAGGTTTTAAAATCCTGTCATGTTTTTCCCCTTCTTCTGCCTTTGCTGGCAGGTTTAATGCTTAAGTTTTAGTACTTGTCGCTGAGTTGAATATGTTCTATTCTAGGTTTAATGGCTCAACAAAAGAAGCTTATTTCAGTGTGGGTCTACAGGGTATTGCTGAAAGAGACATTGATACTGTGAAACAGATAATTGCTAGAACAGTTGATGAAGTTATTGCGTGAGTAATGCTCAGTTTTTGAGAATACTGTTAGTTCTTTCATGCAGTCTTTTACAATTAGATACTAATAATATAGTAATACATAGGCAATAATAATACAGGCATATATATAACAACATGCCTTTAAAAATTAGCTGTATTAAAATAAATGCACCAAAGAAGCAGTAATATTGTTCAATGCTCTTAAAACTTGCATCTGCTAGTTCCTCTATTGCAGCTTATTCATCAGCATGACCTTCAAGAGTTTAATGATATTAGTGCAGTTTCACTAAATGACACAGCATGATAAGATTATTTCATATCAATTTTAATTCAATGTGGAAGACATTATGTTGTAATGCTTCCTTTATTGATGTTATAATTCATTTTCATAACTTCACTTAAAGTGATTAGTGTTAATGGATATGGTTTCCTTCCCTCATCACGCCTCCCCAAAGGAAAGGATTTGAGGAAGACAGGATTGAAGCTTTACTTCACAAAATTGAAATCCAGCAGAAGCATCAGTCTACAAGTTTTGGACTTGCTCTGACATCTGTAAGTCTGTATGTGTGCCCATGTGTGGTATTTTTTTAGGCATGGATAAGAAAACTGCTGTCTTCGCCCTTATGAAATATGGGGTCATTTTGTAGGCTCTTGATATGTAAAACTTTTCACTTTGGGGCTTTTCCTTTGTCGTGTCATGTGCATCTTTCTTCCTTCTTTTCAGTAGCCTTCAAACTATCGGTGTACTCCACACTGTGTTTACTTAATCAGGCAGTGAGCCTGTTGTCTTTGCCCAAATAATAGCTTTGATTTCAGTAGTGGTGATTACTTCTGTAAGAGAGACATGCCGTGATGCCTCTTGGAACGGTGTGTGTTGCTAGATGCCTATGTATTTTTAAAAACTAAATAGAAAGACTATATTTTTCTATGGAATTTAGGGTTGTACTGCTGTAATTTAATTTCAAGATTCATAAGTGAAAATGTACACTAATTCAGTTCTTGGCCTCAGATTTTGATACCAAAACTGTATCAAAATTTTGAGACAAAGCTGTTACAGAAAACGTGTTTCACAGCAGAATGGCGTGTCTTTGGGGATTCTGCAAGTTGTTTTAAGTTTGGGAAGGAACGAGCTGCAGTATTCACGGTCAGTTTGGAAATCGGGGCCTCCTGCTGCCACCTGTTCTCCAGTGTCCTCTGTTTTTTTCTGCTCTGCAGCAACTTCAGTTGCTTAGCAGCTCTTTTGCTTTTGTCTGTTGAGTATTGTATCTTCTTCAGCATGAACAGGCATTCATTCCTTTGACACACAGAGTTAGGTAAAGAAGCAGAGTCCTGGGTTAGCACGGGACTTGTAAATGGGAGAGCAGAACCAAGAGCTGTTTCAAATCAGGTTGCCATTCAGTGCAACAGTGAATGTAGATACTTAATTGCCTGTCATGATTCATAGTAGGATGTGGCAAAATGTGCCTGACTCTGACAGCCGATACTGTCTAGCATATCTTCAGATTGTGTGGCAATTCTGTCAGTGAAATGTTTATGCATATCCTGTATCTTTCAATATTTTTAAGTCTTGAAGTTGATTCAACTGTTAGGATTTAATTCTAGAACAGAAAGCTCTTAAACAATTCTTGCTTTTAAGGACCAGTCATGTAGCATTTGGTGTTAATACCAAATATAGGAGGGTTATATTTCAGTTTATTTCCCTGAGGTCATGTTTTAGAAATAGACCTTGAAAAGGTCCTGAAAGGGACCTAGTTATAACTAAAGGAATCATAGAACCATAGAATGGTTCAGATTAGAAGGGACCTTGAAAGATCATCTAGTTCCAACCCCCCTGCCACAGGCAGGGCCATCTTTCACTAGACCAGGTTGCTCAAATCCCCATCCAACCTGGCCTTGAACACTTCCAGGGAGGGAGCAGCCACAACTTCCCTGGACAACCTGTTCCAGTGTCTCACCACCCTCACAGTAAAGAACAACTTCTTAATATTCAGTCTAAATCTACCCTCTTTCAGTTTGAAACCGTTGCCCTTGTCCTGTCAATACAGGCCTTGGTAAAAAGACTCTTTCTGTCTTTCTTATAAGCCCCCTTCATTTATTGAAAGGCCACAATAAGGTCTCCCTGAAGCCTTTTCTTCTCTAGGCTGAGCAACCCCGACTCTCTCAGCCTGTCTTCACGGGTGAGATGCTCCAGCACTCTGATCATCCTCATGGCCCTCCTCTGGACTCGCTCCAAACAGGTCAATGTCTGTCTTGCAATGTGGGCCCCTGCCTCTAGTTGAGGTCTCACAAGAGTGGAGCAGAGAAGGGAGAATTGCCTCCCTCAACATGCTGCGCATGCTTCTTTTTTTACAGCCCATGGTACAATCGGCTTTCTGGGCTGCAAGTGCACGTTGCGACCTCATATCCAATTTTTCATCTACCAATCTCCCCAAGCATTTCTGTGCAGGGCTGATTTCAAATCATTTGTCACACAACTTGTACTAATTACTGGTCAATGCCCCAGCTCAGGTGCAGGACCTTGCACTTGGCCTTGTTGAACTTCAGGAGGTTCATTCACATGGTTCAACTCCTTAAGCCTGTCATGGTTCCTCTGGATGACATCCTTTTCCCTCAGGTGTATCAGCTGCACTGCTTAGCTTGGTGTAACCTGCAAACTTGCTGGGCATGCACTCTGTCCCACTGTGTCATTAGTAAAGGTATGGAACAGTATTGGTCCCAATACAGACCCCTGAGGGACAGACACCACCTGTTACTGATCTCTGGATGTTGAGCCATTGAATGCAACTGTTTGCATGTGGCCATCCAGCCAATTCCTTATCCATCAAATAATCCATCGATCACGCCCATATCTCTCCAGTTTAGCCACAAGGATACTGTGTGAGACTGTGTCTGAGGTCTTACAGAAATCAAGGTAATTTACATCAGTTTCTATTCCCTTATCCACCAGTGCAGTCACTCCACTGCAGAATGCCACCACGTTAGTCAGGCATGATTTGCCCTTTGTGAAGCCATGTTGGCTATCACAGATGTCAGCTTGTGTAATTTTAAATGCCACGTGGTGAGGATTCTCTAACTTCCCATGCTGTACTCCAGTGCTGTGCTACCTTTACTATTAGAAGGACTTTCCTCTGTGTGATGTATTTATTTAAAACACAAAACAGTAGATCAACCACTGGATGAAGGATGGGGCTCAAAGAGTTTTAGTAAATGAGGTAAAATCTGGCTGGTGGCCAGTCACTAGTGGTGTTCCCCAGCAGGCAGTTCCAGGGCCAGTTCTCTTCAGTGTTTTTATCAATGACCTGATCACACTAAGTGCACACTAAATACGTTTGCTGACAATATTAAATTAGGAGGAGTTGATTGCCTCAAGGGCAAAGGCCTTAGAGAGAGATCTGGATAGATTGGAGTGCTGGGCAATCACAATCTGTATGAAATTTAACAAGGGCAAATGTGCATTCTGCACCTGGGGCAGTATAATCCTGGATGTACACATAGAGTGGGGGACAAGTTTGGAGCGCAGCCCTGCAGAAATGGATCTGGGGTTTTGGTTGATGGTAAGCTCAGTATGAATCACATGAAGCCAAAAAGGGCCAACCATATCCTAGGGTGCATTAAGGGCAGTATAGCTAATTGGTTGAAAGAAGTGATGGCTCCACTACACTCGGCATTGGTGCAGCCTCACCTGCAGTAGTGTGTGCAATTTTGGGCTCTGCAATATAAGGACATAGAAATATTAGACCATGTCCAGAGGAGGGCAGCAAAGATGCTGAAAGGACTTAAGAGGAGCTGCTGAGGATACTAGGTTTGTTCAGTTTAAAAAAAGAGGAGGCCAAGGGGTGACCTCATTGCTGTCCTCAACTCCCTTGTGTTGGGGAGTGGAGCAGGAGATGCTGGTCTCTGCCCTCTGGTGTCCGATAATAGGACCCAAGGAAATGGCTTCAAGCTGTGTCAGGGAAGTACAGATTGGATATTAGGAAGAAGTTCATGAAGAGGGTGGTCAAGCACTGGAACAAGCTCCCTAGCTGGTTTTGTCTGGGAGAGAGTTAAGTCTCTTCATAGTGGCTTGTAAGGGGCTGTGTTTTGGATTTGTGATGAAAACAGTGCTGATAATACAGGGACGTTTTAGCTGTTGCTGAGCAGTGCTTACACGGAGTCAGGACCTTTACTGCTTCTCAGCCCATCCCACCAGCGAGGAGACTGGGGGTGCACAAGAAGTTGGGAGGGCACACAGCTGGGACAGCTGACCCCAACTGACCAAAGGGATATCCCATACCATATGATGTCATTCTCAGCATATAAAGCTGGGAGAAGAAGAAGAAAGGGGGGGATGTTTGGAATGATGGCATTTGTCTTCCCAAGTCACTGTTATGTATGATAGAGCCCTGCTTTCCTGGAGATGGCTGATCACCTGCCTGCTGATGGGAAGTAGCAAATTAATTCCTTGTTTTGCTTTGCTTGACTGTGCAGCTTTTGCTTTACCTGTTAATCTGTCTATCTAAACATCTGAGTTTTCTCACTTTCACCCTTATGATTTTCACCAGCATCCTACTGTGAGGGGGATGAGCACGCAGCTACGTGGGACTGAGCTGCCAGCCGGGGTTAAATCATGACACCAAGGAAGTGGTCATGGCCCCAAGCCTGTCAGTGTTAAGAAGCATTTGAACAACACTCTTTATATATATATATATACACATATATATATTTACACACGCACACAGGTACACAGATATATAGGTTGCTTACTGGGAACCAGCACTGAATTGTTGTAATGACCCAGTGGAAGCCTCAAATAAAGAATGGGTACTTTTATTTCAAGAGAATTAACTCAAGCATGTTATAAAAGAATACTGTTCTTTAAAACACGTTAGGGAATTTCTACAGAATAGGTAATAATAGATATTACTGAAAAATTCTGGAAGGCTTGTCATACCTACTTACAATTAAAGAGGTGAGAAAAGAGAAGGTGGTTTTGACAGTTGCAATGCATTTGTTCTCTATGTGCTTCCAAGGGCATTTTCTTTCAAATACCTTGGGATTTTTTTATTTTGCTTTGTTTCATTTTTTTCCCCATTCATACAGCGTAAAAATGGAGAAGGTTTTGATCTCTTGCCCTGTGGTGTATTTGAAGAATTTCAAGTAGCGACTCGAGCAAACAATAGTCTCAAACTAGAGAATAAAACTAGAATAAAAATCCTTCCAAAAGAAATATCCTGGGGATATTTCTGGTTATTTAGTATCTTTTCTCCAAAGTCCCATCTATGTTACATGTTTGAGTTTACCTTATTATAAATCTTTTCATCTGACTGATACAATAAATGGATAGAGTGTAATATTTAGGTACTACTTTGTCTCTATGGGCTGCTACTTTATTCCTTCATTTTTGAATTTATTTTAAGTGGGAGGGAGGAAAGAATATTGCAATATTTTCAGAATACAGGTACACGTACTTATGTGGAAAAAAAGGTGGTTTGGTACAATAAAATTAGAGGAGAGAATGGAGGGAACAAGGGACAGTCTTTTAGTCTGAACAAAGATTTCTGCTATTTTTTTCCCCTTCTGAATATGTTAGAACTACTCATTATATATCTGCTATTCAGATATAAATGATAAGGTGGTTTTGGAACACAGATGTTGTCAGAAATGCAGATGGATAGTCCTGCTTACCTAATTATTCTTTCCCATTCAGTATATAGCCTCCTGCTGGAATCAAGATGGGGATCCAGTAGAGCTTCTGAAGATCGCAGATAAAGTCTCTCTGTTCAGGCAGTGCCTTAAAGAAAATCCCACATTTCTTCAGGAAAAAGTTAAAATGTATTTTAAGGTAGGAAAACCTATGGAAAAAATCCACAGTATTAATTTTTAAATCACAATTTTGTATTTAAAATTAAACTGAAGGCTGATTATTTATTTTTTTTAATAATCATACTGCCTATTTTTAGGTGTAGATGAACAGCAGCACTTTTGAATGAAGCATGTTAACTTTAAATGGTTGAAGTGAAAAGTTTTCAAAATTGGAAAAATTGTCTGGTTTGACATTTGGAAACATACACATTAGAACATTGATAAAATGCTGATGTTTTACTGAACTGTGATGCCTGATGCTATATAAGGCCACACGGGTGTTTCCTAATGAGAAGCTCAGATGTGAACAGAGAATTACAGACCTAGTTATGTGTACTGGCATAACGAGATGCATCTCTTTTTCCTTGAAAAGACTTCAGTTGTAAGATTGTTCTAGCACTCCTCATGCTCAGTGAACTGCCCTCTGAGTTTTGCTGTCAGTGCTAATTGCTTCGTGCTCTTTTTCTTGTTTGCCTCTCCGTAAGTTGTACTGAGGGACGTTTTAGCTGTTGCGCAGTAAAGGCATTAGAACATTGGATAGTTCTGAAGCCCCAGTTCAGCTAGTGCCAGAATAAAAAAAATCTAGTGATAGCAGTGCAAATATTAATTTTTTTTGGTTGTTTTTTTTGTGTGTGCATGTTTGTTTTGTTGGTGGGGGTTTTTTTGTTGTTTTTTTTCCCCATCAAATTGTTCAAGTTGTTTTGAAGGGCAGATCTACTATAGGTAACTGTCAACCTGATTTATTGGTGAGTAAATGCTGGTTCTTGTATACTGAAAGGCAACGAGAGTGGCATCAATTGAAATCTGTTTTCCTAAAGGCATTATTAATGTCTGGAAGTAGTAGGGAGCTGTTAAGGTTTTGGATTTTGTCGGGAAGAAATATGGGTGCAATATTCTTGAGAATGTCCTTTACTTAGCAGTTCTGCTGAGGGGGCTAAGGCAAAAACATGACTCAATAGGAAGTAATGAGAATAGTTGCATGTTCTTATGTCAGAAGATTATACACTGTTGTACATTGTGCCTGGAGATTAATAAAGCAGGAAGGCCAGGAGCAAGGGAGGGAGGGAGTGCTGTTCATCCTGTCCATTTTACTGTGCCTGGTTAGTTTTGCATTTCCCTCTTCAACTCTGTAGTCTGTCAGGTTTCCGTAGTCTTTCTACATTGACATGGGGGAAATAAACTCATAATCCAGAATCCGATTACATTTGTCCCAAACTATTGGTAGTGTCTAGCAGTGACAGATGTTGCTGTTTGACTCCCACTTTGAAATGGGCAATTTTTGAGGTCACTATTTTTTGAATAGCCTCTCAGTATTATGTAAAATGGAAGCTTCTTGAGTAATTTTGTTATTAAAATTCCACAGTCTGGTATAAACAAAGAGAAATTCAACAGCAGTTGTGACACTTGCATAATGCCTGGAGATCTCTGGCAGCAAGATTGCTCTAAAGCATTTCTGAGCAGGATAAGGCATGCACATTTTACATCATACGGGATCTCTGTGCACTCAAGCTTGGGCAGGTTGAAAGAGATGTTTAATGAAACACTCCTGCATTTAACCAGATTCCCCATCTTAGAACACTCTCCAGATAAAACTTGTGGCATGCTGCTCTATAGCCTTATGTACAGTTGTTTAACCTTGATTTAATTAAACTAATGAGTACTGTGTGCTGTTAAGGGATTCTGACTCTATACTAAAATTTCACAGAAGGTTGTTCGTGCTTGTTCTTGTGGTAAGCTGCCTCACTTCCCCACCCTTGCAGCAGGCTGTTCTTTATGAAAAGTGTAATTGCCTGTTGGTGATACTTTTGATAATGTGTGAGCCGAATGATGCACAGACTGTTTTTATCTACTGTTAATAAATCAGTAAGCTGGGGCAAAACAGGAGAAAGTTGCCCTCAGAATTAATAATGCTTTGTTTTGGGATATATTTCTGCAGGATAACCCACATAAATTGACTCTGTCAATGAGTCCAGAGGAAGACTATCACGATAAACAAGCAAAAATGGAAGCAGAAAAGCTGGAAAAAAAGGTCAATGCTCTTTCTGAAGAAGAAAAAACCCAAATCTTTGAAAAAGGTTAAAGTGCTTTCTCATACTTTTATTTGAGTAACTGCTTAAAAAACCAGCCAGTTTTTTAGCTGGTGTTCTGTAGAATATCTTAAATTCTCAGGCAATCTCCAGCGTTTGCTCTGAAAGGGATGATTTTTTTGTAGGAAGCTCATGTATTTGTGTTATGGGGCTATGAAGCGTAGTGTTTACACTCCAATGTACAATTGGTATATTCCATTAGTTTTAACACTCAAAAATAGAATGATCGTTGTCTCTTCAGTAGGGCAGAAGATAGAAAATTGTTTTAAAATACTGATTTGCTTATTTTTTTCCATGCTAACTTGCACTAAGTACAAGATGAATTCCAACATCTACTTTGAAGCTGTTTATTTTTGAGCACGAGGTCTGCTCCATGCTCCTATGAAATTTATGTATTTGTATTTCTTACCTTTTCTACTGAAAAAACCAACTAGAAAAATAATGCTGTGTTTAACTTATTCTGGGCAGTAACTTAAACTTGGAAACCCTGGGCAGTCATCTAATTTTGTGAAAATGGTGATCGTGTCACAGAAATCCTCCAAAAAAGTGTTGTTAATCTTCTGAAGCCTCAGAACTAGGTGGAGGGTAGGGGAGCAGAAAATTGGATGAAGCTTTCTACTTATGAAGAAGAGAGTACTTAGAGCTGACCAGCTAGAATCCAAGAGAGGCTGAAACGTAAAATTAAATACAACAATTTAGCTGCATCAGTGTAGTGACAGAGACTTGGAGTAAGAACTTGGGGGAATGGGTTAGAAAGAAGCTTCTTACCTGGAAGGTCTGGGTTGGTGTCTGCAGAGTTGGGTGGCAGGGCAGGCTGGCAGATGTCACCTCTTCAGAGTTTAAATTGCATGTTCCTGCAAGCAGAGTGTGAAGAGGCATGGCAAAGAGAATTTACGATCATACAGTGTTCTGTTTGCTGTTTCGATGTGATTATCTGCAGCATTTGTTTCAGTAAAAAAAGATTTTAAATAACTGTTGATAGAAAATTCTAAACTTCAGACTCTTGTGTTTTTCTGATCTGCATCACCTTGTTAGGTTTTGACAGCTCTTTCACTAAAAGCTGAAAATGACAAACTGGTATTCTGCTCTCCTTACTAGGTTTGGAATTAATTGCTCTTCAAACCAAACCTCAGGATACATCTTGTCTCCCAGCTCTAAAAGTATCTGATATTGAGCCCAAAATCCCATTCACTGTATTGGAGACGTCATTCGCAGGTTGGTGTAACCACTGTTTCATCCTCAAAAGAGCAACACTGCTGGATCATTTTCTAGCTGCTTGCCCAGCTGTTCCTCTTTTTTGCTCCTACAAAGCATATGTATTTGCTGTTCCTTGTCCATAGTTACGTTATGGTGCTTTTCCTCTAGTGCACCGCCTCTGCAGTAGACAGTTTGCAGTGGATCTGCAGATTCTTCTCGCCTCTGAGGGGCGGTGTGGGGCTGTTCTCAGCTCAAACCAGCCACCTGCCCTTCCCAGGGATCTGGCAGTAGTGCTCCTGATGTGAGCTCCCTGCCGTGTGCTTACTCACTGCCTGCCTTACCCTGCAGTCAGGGAAGTCTCTGGGTGGCATGCTCCACTGCTCTTGAGCAATCTCCCCACTTTCCAAAGACTTATCCAGGGTGCAGCACTGCTGGCAGCTTGTGCAGCAAGCCTTCCTTACTGTTCTCCCTCCCCATTTTTGACAGAATATGATGTTCAGGAGCCACAGGGGAAAAAACAAACAACAACTGGCATTCTTTATAATTTCAGTGCAAGTTTTTCTCTGCTTTGGCAGTGGCTACCCCATGGATTGATAGGAAATAAGAAATTGTAGGTCTCAATTTTGTTACAATTCTGTCAAAATCTTGCAGGTAATACTGCTCTGTAGTATATTTCTAACAGACACATTCCTGCAAAAATTGCCAGCAAGGGTCAAGTATAATTTTGATACTAAAATGACCTGGGTTTGTGAAAATTCTCATGTGTATTCTATGGCCCTAGCTTAGAAGAGAACGTACAGTGTGGGAATCTACTTTCCTCAACTTTTGAAGTGATGAAGGCAAAAAAAAAAAGGAAGAAAAACTTTGAGTTGTTCAGAAACAAATTACCGTTCCTTTATTTGAATATTACATCTAAAATGTGTCCTCTCTCAAGAGAATTTTGTCCAGGAATCCATTACTTTACCGTAGACTGAAGCAATCAAGCCCCTTGAGTCCAGCATTCAGTGCAATGTGCAAAGTTTAAACAAGCAGTGGCTCTGAAGTGCCAACAGAAAATAACTCTTAACATGAAGAAAGAAAATGTTTTACTTTTATGTGTTTATAATAGGAAGCTATTGGTTATTCTTTGCTTTTGCTTTTTTATCCCTAGCTGATGATACTCCTGTCCAGTACTGTGCTCAGCCAACCAATGGGGTGGTTTATTTCAGAGCTGTTTCCAGCTTGAACACGCTTCCTGAAGAGCTGAAACCATATGTGCCACTCTTCTGCAATGTCATTACAAAGTGAGAGGTTTACTTTCTTAGAATCTAAGGCAGTACATAGTAATACAGCTTACTGAAATAATACTGCTTTTAATAACTTCAGCAGCTGTTATTATTATAGAAGGGAAATGCTGATAAGTTGTTGTCCTACAGAAACAGTGGTTTTCCCTCTTCCCCACAGAGTTGCTGACTCCTTTTCCCTTCCCCATCAGTCTTTGCATTGCCTTGTTCCCCAGTGTCAATACAAGCATTTCTTGAACAGATTGAAAAATTGATATAAATGAAAAATAGCCTAGCAGAAATTAAAGTTTTCACTTGGATAGATTTTTGGTTTAATTTCACCATGTGGTCACAGCAACACTGACCCCATCATAGGGGAGGGAGTGGTACAAGGCAGAGCAAGTCACCTGGGCTGGGAGGAGTCTTATTCTTTTATTGGTAACAACTTATATGGTGTTATTATTGTAGTTCCATATGGGTGTTGGTAGCAAGTCTGTACATAAAGCACACATTCTAATGCATCATTTTTTAATTAACAGAATGCTTTAATTGTAAAGTTTGGTGTATTATTTATTTCTTTCGTAAGGTGAGAAGTCTTATGTTTGCTTGATAATGTCCCAAATTGTTCAGTTGCTAAATTAGTACTGGCCTAACAGTCTCCTTTGCGAATGGCATATGGATCCTGGTTTTGGTGTACATTGAAAATGGAAATAAATCTCTGTTGTTTTTTGCAGGATGGGATGTGGAGCCCTTGATTACAGGGAACAAGCCCAGAAAATAGAGCTAAAAACAGGTGGGATGTCTGTCAGCCCACATATCATTCCAGATGATTCACACCTTGATGTGTATGAACAGGTAAATTAATCATGGATTTCAAGATGTTACACTTGCAATAACAGCTGTGTAGTCAAGGGTCAGTCAGGGCTTTCAGACAGAGGGTCAACTTAGTGTATAAAAGACTTGTGCCTTTTTGTGCAAGATATAAATTTGACAGGTACAATAACTTAGTATTTTGTTTTAATGGTGCTTGATGTGATTATCCATTTTAAGGCAGTGCTTCACTAGCATCTGTCACCATATTTTTGAGTGCTGCCAAAAATTTTGGTAGCAGAGGGTAGAGGACAGAATGTTACAGTGATGTACGTACAGATTGCTGTGAAGGTGTGTATGTCACTGTTAATGTGGTTCAGAAACACAGAATGTTTGCAATATCATTAGATCATAGTATTGGGCATAACAGTCCTAGCAATATTCTCTTCAAGATTTTTTCAGACTTCCTAGGGCCTTCTGCTGTGGTTTGCTCCCCGTGGATCCTGGAGTTGAATTAGGGAGACTCCTTTGCAGAAAAGTGCATCCCCAGAACAGTTTTATTTGTACTTCATGTGAAAAACAAAAAAATCTGTTTCTGAACTTGCTGTTGAGGAGTCGACAGCTTGCTTTGCATGAAGAGCAATCATATTTCATGTCTGCTCTGATTTTTAGTAGCACAGGCTGCATTAAAGGGGTTTTGTGGTGTGTAGTATTAGATTGGCATCATTGCATCACTTTCATAAAAAGTTACTGTGCATTTCTCAGGCCATTGCTTTGGTTGTTCTGTGTGAAGGGTTTTTTTGTGTGTGTTGTTTTTCTTTTTTCCTTCAGGGTGTGCTCTTTTCATCTCTGTGCTTGGATAGAAATCTGCCAGACATGATGCATTTATGGAGTGAAATATTTAACAAGTACAGTACATTGGGTTTCATTTGTTTGTTTCTAGTTTTGCATGTGTTTTGGGGTTCTCCCATCTTCCTCTAACCATTTTCTTCTTCTTAGAGATCCTACTTTGGGATTTCTTTTTATAATTGTAATGATCCCCAGTTTCTAAACCTAAGTATTCCATCATTTGCATGACTGTATAGTAAATTAGATGGAGAACCAAGAGTCTATAAGCCCTTTGTTGAACTTGGGATGATGAATGGCTCGCTATTATAAATTCCATTGGTGTGCTTTTGCGTGAGACCTAGAGACCTCCTCCTGCTCTTTTTCAGCCCCCGATTTGAGGAGGAAGAACATTTCAGAGTGCTGGTTAAGAAGACTGCCCAGGAGCTGTCAAATGGGATTCCAGACTGTGGGCATTTATATGCCTCTATTAGAGCCAGCAAAAACCTTACGCCTTCTGGAGAGCTGCAAGAAATGTTCAGTGGGATGGATCAGGTGAAAAGTTAATGGCATCCGTCAGCAAGGCCCAAATCCTTGACTTTTGAATTACAAGTGCTTGTTTTTGCCACTTTTTTCTGTTGGCTTAATCTGTTGTCTTTCTGCCTTCCTTTCCTGCACAGGTGAAGTTGATGAAGCGAATAGCAGAAATGTCTGATATTAAACCAATACTACGCAAACTACCCCGCATTAAGAAGTATTTATTAAATAGTGACAACATCAGGTGAGTTCCAGCTAAACAGAAGAGGGGCATTTTGGTTCAAGAAAAGCCACGGCCTGTGTAAATGGGCATTTCTCAGTGCGCTTCATGGAGTACTGGGGTTTTGTGAAATGGGAGATCTATGGAAAAACTACAAAAAATGTTACTAGTTTAAATTCTCCTTTCTTACAAAGTGGTAACTATAGCTCATTTTGTTATTTTTTTTAACAAATATGAGAAAGTTACAACAAATTTCATATGTAACTGTTGTACCGAAGTGTGTAAATGGTCTCTGGGATTTTACAGAAATACTAAAAAAATCTGCCTTTTTTTTTTCTTATAGGTGCCCATTAGACAAGTACTGTTATATTGTAACAGTAGAATGCAGGTTTTTTAATTTTTTTTTTCTCCTAAAATGAAAACAACATTCTGAAATCTGCTTTACGCATATATTGAAAAAAGTAAGAGGGCGTTTCAAAGTGTTTAGTGTCAGATGCATTAGTTCCAAAAATAAGTCCATTTGAAGTGACATAACTTGCACAGTTTTGTTTTGCAAAACATGAAATGATGAATAAAATTATAGAAAGCTATACTGTTCAAAACCATGGTAGCTCTGCCTGTAAAGAGAGAATACAGAGGACATTAGTTTCTTCTTATGTTTTGCAAAACTGATGTAGTCCTGTCCTGTGAACAGAAGTGGTTTCACAGCTACTGCTAAAGTTTAGGGCTGAAGGTGGTTTGGGGCAAGCAAAAGAAAAGCAGTTGGACTTTTTTTTGGCATATCAAATTCTGGATTATGTTTATTTTTGCTTTTTTTTCTGTGATAATGATTGTCAGCGACCAGAAATCTAACATTCTGATGATTTAATAGAAGATGTTGCTGAAGGCAAAGTGGTGCAAATGATAAAGGACTATCTGAAAATACAGAAACATATTGAAATACTTGATACATATTTTTAACAGATGTTCAGTGAATGCAGCGCCTCAACAGATATCAGAAGCGTCTAAAGAAGTAGAGAAATTTATAAAGGGCATAGCTAGAAGTAAAAAAGAGAGAAAACCTGTTCGTCCCCATGTGATTGAGGTAAGAAATTACTTTGTGATTAGGGCATCAAATACAGTCAACTTGATCTTGTGTGAAGACCACTGTGCAATCAGGAAAAGATTGTTTGAACTCAGATACTATGTCCATACAAAGATGTCTGAAGAAATCTGCAAGAGTCAGGTCTGTGATATAAGCTGTGCGTGTTTCCACAGAGGCTGTCTACACCTTAATACACCAGACAATAGTAATCTTGTAGATCAGCTGTCAGGCCTTACCCCGAGGTTATAGCTTTTGCGTAGGATGTGGAAGAAGAAATTCTTCCTTTCTCTGTCACATAAAACTGTAATTTCTTTTTAGTTGAGCTTTACTTGAAATGCTGGCCAAAAGGAAATGGGGCATAACGTGCAATTCCTCAGTTGTGTGGGAATTTATTTCATTATCTGCATGTTCAGGACATTTGGCACAAAACGTGCATGGCTCAATAGAGTTGACAACAGGATCTGTTCTGTCAGTATGCATATCTGTCTTAATTTCTGACGAGACTGAAATAAGCTCCTATTCCTTACCCTTGAGGGAAATGATAGTTTGAAACTTTCTGGGCCTAATTTAATCTCTGTCTTGGTGTCTTTCAGTGCCAGATTACTCTTGAAAGGAAGTTTATTTGGCATTTGCTTAGAAATTCAAATATAAAGAAGTAATTGAGTAGCTTGCTTATGTTTGTGAAAACACAGTCTGATGATAGTTTCAGAGGTTTGAGTGGTAGGGGTTGCATTTGTAATATTCTTGGTCTGAATCGTTAAATCGTCTTTTAATGTGAGGGTTGGGTCTCTTGTAGAAATCTTCAGAAGTCAAACCTGTGGGAAGTGAAATGCTTACTGGTTTGCAGATCACAAGGAAACTAGTTAATGTAAGTACATTATTGGTTGGGGAAATTGCTATTACAGGGCTGTTACTGATACTAATGGTCCGTCTTAAGCTGTTATGGATTCTCTTACTATTGAGAAGCACACCACTGAAACCTAATGTGCCCTTCAGTTCCACCCTGACTGTATTGTTTCTTTAAATTAGCCATCAAACAACTTCATCCCTCTGTGTCGTCCTTTTTGTTATTTTCCCATTGGTTCTGGCATGAAAATCATTTAGCTGACTCCACAGCCATGCATATGGGCAAACACTCACTTGTGCTGTCTCTTCTGTGTGATGCTTATTTTATTTCTAACCTGGTTTCTTTCAGAACCAGGCTCGTGTGGTGTCACTCCCAGTTAGCCCCTTCCTTTCCTTCCTCTCCTCCCTAAATGATTCTGATAGTAAATGACGCCTGAAAGAAAAGCTAAGTAAAAATGAAAATCTGCATTTGGCCACAGGAGAGAAAAACAGCTTAGCATACCCTGAGTTCTCCTTTGAGAAGAAGGCAGGGATAGCTCAGCCCACATTTTTGCTTGCTGACCAGCAATGTATACACTCCTGTGCTTGGCCCAACCAGCCACAAATGTGTGAGGGGCTGGGGGACAGGTCTCTGAAGTTAAGAAGGGCTTGAGAGTATTGAAATGGGGTCATAAAAGCTACTGGAGGTATGTAAGGCTCTGATCATGCTAAAGTAAGCACACAAGCAGATGTATGTGTTAAGAGACAAGGACAGAAGTGCTGCAGAGGCCTGGAGACATGAAAAGGACTGGATCTTAAGGAAGAATTGAGTTTATTGCAGGGGATGTTTGACCAAAAATTCATATAGCTTGTGCTGTTCATAAAAAGTTTGCTTATTTTTGTTAGTTTTCATTTCTGAATGTTTTTAATATCTAAAATGGAATAGATGGACTGAAATAAGATGTGGTGACCATGTACTTATGCAGATATAGTAGTGGAGAGTTATGAACACTTGCTTCAATCAAAGTAAAGATGTGGCAGGGGAACCATGCCAAACAAAACTCTGTGGTAATAGTATGAGGCCTGCACAATTGAGAAGCTGGTGTGCAAGGGTAGGTAGCTGATGTGTGGTGTCCCTGTGTTTTGGCTTCCCAAGGCAGTTCTGCATACTGATTTGCTAATATGGGCACAAGCAAAATGTCAGGGGTAGCAGTGCAGGTCAAGTGGCAGCTTTAGCATTTGCGTGTTTGTATGTTTGGCAAAATTTCATAGTTCTCAAAAAAGCCAGAGTTTTCAAACTGATAAATTGTCTCATCTCTGCCAACTGTGACAATAATGCATTTTTTTCTTAGGATCCTACTTTCAAACCATGCCAGATGAAGACCCATTTTGTACTTCCCTTCCCAGTGAACTATATTGGGGAGTGCATTCGAACAGTTCCCTACACAGCTGCAGACTATGCAAGGTAGGAAACAGAATCAGCTGGAAGCTTCTATGTATGTCACATAGCATGAAACAAAATGGGAAATCTTGGGCTGACCACAGCAAACGGAGTGTCAGTAGAAAATGCTTTGCAGTGCATTTGTCACAAAATCTTTACAGAACAACTTAAGCGTCACTAGGTCCAGAAATGCCCTGTCTTAGTAAATGCTAAGATGAAGTAACTAGGGGTGGCTATCTCCTCACTTCTGAATAAACTGCCCTGCCTGCTTGGATGTGTCTGAGTTGACAATCCTATTGCCTGTAACAAAGTGTAGGAGACTGCTTTTGTATTTCATTACAGTGAAATAAATGGAAATAGTCAAGGAATGTTCCAAAGCAATGCCATTCTTACAATTATGTCACCTCATTCAGCTGTTATCAAATATTGAGTATTGTTACTATTGCTGTTGTAGATTACAAGAAGCAATGCATTGCAGATGGGGATCTTTGTGAACTTCCTCTGAAGCTGAGAATATTATTGTTGTCCAGTTCATTTAACACCTTTGCTGTTGATATTTCTTTCGTTACAGCCTTCGAGTTCTTGCACGGTTGATGACAGCTAAATTCCTACATAGAGAAATCAGAGAGAAAGGAGGGGCTTATGGTGGAGGTGCTAAACTTAGTCACAATGGCATATTCACTTTCTATTCCTACAGGTAACAGTAGGTTCGTTCTTCCCTGTTCATGTCTGAGGGGACCACTGACTGCACTTACATGTATCTTTTTTTGACTTAGTTGTAGCTCTCTTTCAAGATCAAGTGAAATAAAAAGAATGTTGTATCACAAGAAAGTGATTCAGTGATGATGATTTTCAGATTAGTTGTTTATAGGTGTATCAGTTTTGTTGATAAACCCCTCCTTGTTGTCCTTGTGAAAGCCTTTACTTCTCTCTGCTGGTAGCAACTGTTGTTGTGTCTCTGTGTTTAGGTGTCTGCTGTCTCAGTATCAGATTTGTGTAAAACTGGCTTTTACTTGTTTCTTCCTGGATTGAGGAGGCCCTAAAAATGGAATTCAGGACTATTCTAAATTTGGGACCAGGAAGTAGAATGATGTTGTTCCCTAAGGTCCTTTGGTGACTGGCTGGAATTACCAGAGATTCAGCAGAAAGCATTGCTGCTGCTGAGCTAGAATTGTTTGGTTTTTTTCTTTTCCTCTTTTTTTTCCAGTCCAGAAGTTACCTGGCACTGGTCTTACCAAAACACTTTCAGATGAAATTTGAACTGGAGTTATTAAAGGCTAGTTATAATCCCCACTAAAAATGTCATGTGGCTATAGAGTCCTGGCTTAAATCGTTTTCTTAGACCAAAGGTAGTCTAACACACTACTTGGTCGGGATTCCTAGCTAAAATTTGAGCAGCCTTGCATCTCTGTGAAGCTTCAACATGGTAAGACTTGTTCTGCCTAGTATTTCAGTAGTTGTTAACCTGTTGCACCTGTTTTACAGAGAGCAAAAACGGGTGTAGCGGGAAAAGCAACCTGGTAAAGATACAGCATATCATAAATCTTGCTGCTGTTAATATTGATGGCAGTTACGAAGTTGTTGCAGCAGATTGATAGTGCATTGTAAACAGTGCTGTTCTACCATCTTCTTTAATACCAGTTCTCTGCACGTTGCCTTGGAACTACTTTTTTAGGCAACTGAGCTTGCTGCACTTGTGTATCTAAAATACAAAATATGCCTGGTTTATAACACTTCCTTCTGAGAAAAAAACAAAACGCAAAACCTCTTTTTGTAAACAAAAAGGAAGTTTATCATGTGGTTTAATCCCCATGCATATGTGTTTATGTGAAACATAGTAAACTATGAATGAAATGAGAACAAAGCAATTACAATACTTCATTTTGCAAGACTGAAATAATTAATTTTTCTTTTTTTTTTCCCTTCTTCTAAGAGACCCAAATTCGTTAACCACCTTGGAAACATTTGAGAAAGCAGTTGAATGGGTCAAATCTGGAGAATTCACACAACAAGATATTGATGAAGCTAAGCTAGCAGTATTTGCTGCTGTAGATGCACCAATAGCTCCTTCGGATAAAGGTATTCTCACCAGCCTCCCAGCACTGCCAATATTTAATTTTTTAAAAAATTAAGCTTAAAGGGAAGAAAATAAGTTTGCTAAACTGCATTATATTATAATACTTGTACTTGGCAGATGTAAGACCCTTGCAGTTTCAATGAAAGAGTCAGTTCCTAACCTTTGGTGCATACTTTTTTTGAAGAGGCTAAAGCATAAGAGTCTGTCTGCTACAGTGGAGGGTGTTATCTTCTTTACATGTCTGCATACTTATGATGGCTTGGTAGCATCTTCATATCTTTGTTCACATGTTGCTTTGCTTCCCTCGCTTTTCCTGCCTTCCTTCATTCTCATCTTAATTTCAATCCAAAACTTGCTAAGTTAGAGTATACTCCTTTCCTATACATAAAGGAATTACAAGGTCAAAATTAGTGTTATTTCAGTGTGTACTTTTATTAACACTGATTCATTAAACTAGAAAACTTAAAATGAAGCTGACTTTCAGCTGATGGAACATGAGTTTGACCTGGGCAATTTTAAAAAGAAAGTAATCGATTTCAGGCACCTGTGTGAGTGCAATGCATGCATATTGAGTGTTGGTGTTCGTGAGCAATGATTTACATTCTTTGATACTTGAACACACATGTTAACAGACCTGTGGCAAATCTAGTGAAACACTGAATAGAAGAACATCATTCAATAGGCCTGGAAGTTGCTGCAGAAATACCTGTCCTTGCACATTACTGTTATTTTGATCATTGGGCCCTCCATAAGGACTTGAACAACCTTGTGTAACTTTGAAGTCAGCCCTGCTTTGGGCAGGACATTGGACTAGTTGACAGATGTCCTCCCAAGCCATTTCCCCCCCCCCTGTAATTATTTGCATGAGAAAAAGCTTGTCTGAGAGTATTTTGGAGTTTTCCAATTGTTCACAGACCTATAATACTAATTTTAATATTAAGTACTGTAGGCAAATATTCTAGCAAAGGCATTAAAGCATTTGTATGCAAATTTCTGGGTGTAGTACAAAAAGGTGATCAAACATTTTTCTTGCATGTGTACTACAACTGATAGCAAATTTTAAGATTTTGTTGTTAAAAAGAACAATAAAAATAGAAGCTTCATGAAATCCAGTTTGGCTAAAACTTTGTTAGAAAGCACTGAGACTATTTAGAATTAATCATGTTTGGTCTTTTAGGGTTTCTGGACCACCGTTACATTTAGTTTTTTGACAAATTAAATCACTTGCCAGAATAGAGTATCAATCACCTTTTTTCCTAAATAGAAAGCTCTTACTACATCAGAAAATCAATTTACCCAATTCCAACCTTGGACATTTTAGAACATTCTCAGAACAACAGCCTAACAGTAGTCTCTGTTATTCTCTTCCAGCATGCGTACCTGTCTTAATTTGCACTCATTCATGCATTTAGTTGTAACTGAGATTCCAGTACACCAATGCAGTGCATGTTTTTTTGTTGTTTTTTCCTAGGAATGGATCATTTCTTATATGGGATTTCAGATGAAATGAAGCAGTCACACAGAGAACAACTTTTTGCTGTCAGCAGTGATAACCTGGTTGATGCATCAAACAAGTAAGTCTGTGCTCAACTTAAGAAAATGTTTACTTGAAAAATAAACAAATCCCTAATTTGAAGAAGAAAACAGTTTATGAACGTTGTCATAATAAAGTTCTTGGATTTCTTCCTCTTGGCCTTTCGTACTACTTTCTAAGTTACAAAAGCAAATAGCAAAAGTGAGATGTTAATTATATCTTGCTTACTGCATTTTAGCAGAAATAACTGCCTCCTACATACTGAGTTTGTGGGAGACTGTTTTACTTTTGAAGGATCCAGAAACTGAAGAAAAGAGTATGCTCAGACATCCAGCTCCTGGCTATAAGAGCTGGTTCTTCTATGCTCATAACATTTTGTACTGCTTAGAATTCTGAATTTCACTTTAGACTTAAGAATTCCACTACTGAAGAAAAGGTTAAGGAGATGATAGGCTAGTTAGGGCTATGCCTTAAAAGACTTATATTGTTATGAGTGGGGAAAAAACACTAAATCTAAAAGATGCTGTAAAAGCAAACAATGGGTATGTATCAAACAGCACTTTTTTCCTAAGAAGAGAATATTTTTAACTTGTATAGCAGAGCTACAGATAACAGAATGCAGCAGCAATCATATGTTTGCTTTTTTTCTTGCAGGTATCTTGCAGTTGGGAAGAGCACTCGTGGTCAAGCTGTACTTGGCCCAGAAAATGCAGATATCACCAAAGATCCCTCATGGGTCAAACGATGAATTGCTACTGAACATCCAAGTTGATACAAATCAAGCCTATCTGTGTGACTATATAATCAGTTTTTTGTACTAACTTTTAACTGTGCTATGGTCCCAACTTAAATATTCATTGCTGCTTTTAAGTGTCCAACAAACTAGCTAAAAGCTGTCCTCCTTGAAATAACTATGAAAAATTTTCTAACCGTAGTAGTTGAGAGCAAGAATGACTTGCTCTGTTACGGCAAAGACAGACCATAATACTGGACTCACTCCTCCAGTCACATATGAATACTATATAAATTAAATATTTTTGTATATGTAAAACTAGAGTTTTAAATGGTGTTTGTTTGAAATCATGTCTGATGTTGGATATATAAAAACTGCCTCTCATACTGACAGATTTCACTCTTTGGTGTGGTAATTCCAGGTTCCTTTGCATAAGCCACCTACAGCTAGAGAGGAGCCTTGTGATAGTACGGTCCCCCTCGCATCAAGCCAAGTTTGTAGTGAATTGCAATGTAGTGGGCAAATCCCTAATCAATCAGTGTACAGTGTCTTTCAAGCTCAACTTTTCTTGCAAATTTGGGCAATGTTCAGTTATAGTATTTAACTTTTTGTGAAAGTCCAGTTAACAGATAAGCTGGCATGAGGAAACATTTTCAGCTGTGTTTGAAAGCCTAATTTCAAAAACCGGTTTTACCCTTTGTCATCCTTATGCTTTGGGGGTTTTCTTTCAGCTTCAAGCCTCTTAAAAAAAAAACGTCCTTAAGGAAGGACCAATTTACACTTTTCTGAATCTCAAGTTGTAAGAGCTTTTCTATATATATATTTTTCCCCTGAAAAAGTTTTATCATTCCCGTACAAGGAGAAAGGATTCTGAGTTGTAGGCTAATCCTGAAGAAACAATGGAAAACCAGCTTGCCCTGCTGTGAACACTTCCTGGAGGGTTAGGGAAAGGGCAGGTGCTTTTTTCCTTCACCAGGATTCTCTATCTTCATGAAGCATTATTCCTGCAACTGTTGACAAGTGAATACAGTTTCTGACAAGTCACTCGTTATGTTTGCAACAGTACTTTATTTCACTTCAGATACATTAAGCACATCCTGTAACTCAACATGAAGCTAACCATCTACACTTTTTTAGGGTGTAAGTACTCTGAAACAAAGTGCAGTAGATGAGTAACTTACAGAGTGCATAGAATGGTGTTTCACTTGTTAAAGGGTAGTATCAGTAAATGGTGTTTATCCATTAGATGCTAGGGTTTATTTCAAACATAACACAAATACAGGACAAAATCTGTGACATCTGAATGTCTTGTTCCACTTAAAGTGCTGGTACAATAATTTAAATGTTACAAAACAAAGCTGTAACGATTCTAAAGCATTGTTACTCACAATGTGCATCTATTACAAATAATCTAAAAGTGATGTCTTTAGATGGTTCCTGTTTCTGCTTCCTTTGGGGTGTGCATAGCAACATGCTCCAGCTGGCCTGAATCTGAAACATCATAACTAGTCTTGTACTTGGCCAGGATTTTCATCAGTGGTCGCAGCTTCAGCCACCATTGCTCCTTGGGAATTCTGTGTCTGTGTAAGAAGTGGGATAGGGGAAAAAAAAAGGTGATTTACTTGGTAGCCAAGACAAACACATTTTGTAGGTTATTTGACAATGCTAACAGTAATGGCCTTCCTTGTTAAAACAGGATCCAGCATTGCCATTTACAGTGGGATGTAAACACTGACCAAAAATGGGGAGAAATAAGGACAATACTGAAAGAACTAATAGGTTTTATTATAAAGGTGTTTTTTATAGGCAAGTATAATGCAAAAATGCTGTCCTGCTGTACCAGAAGTAAAGTAATTTGGGGCACTAGAGCAAAGAATTACGATAGTTATTTAAAAGGACACCAGAGTCCCAGAATTTATAGACTTCCAAGTATAAGGAGGATTAAGAGAAAGTATGAAGGGAGTTGTTATAAAAGACAAGTGAACGACCAAAGTGAATCACGGACTGAATGTAGGCCCAAGACAAGAGTGGAGTGAAGCAGTTGGCAAATGCTGTGTGTCAGCACTCCTTTGATGTGGTGAAAGGAAGCCTGTGTTGAGATGCTTAAAATGTAAGTAGCGTATACATACACAAAGTCTGTTTCAGTCTTCAGCTCAGCCACGGGTTGGAAAACAAGGTTGCGTCTACGCATTCCCAGCAAACAAACTGAGTCATCAGTATTGGCAAATACTTTTCCTAAAAAGAATGAAATAATTCAGGATCTTGCTTACACTTGTAAGGGCAAATACCCTTTTTCTGTAATTAAATTGAATAGGAAGTTTACAGTAGCTTAATTCCAGTTATGAATATTTAATGTAATGATAAAACATCAATTAGTAATTTAATAGGGTTAGGAAATCTTCAGTTTTTAAATTTAGCTTTGGTGATTAGCAGTGAAAATACAGGGTAATTAAGCAACAACAAGATTGGACTTTAACATCCAATTTTAAATTAGATTTTAGTAAATCGTGCTTTACAGAGAAGACATATTACCTTCTTCTGTCTCCCATGTAGCCATCATGAAACAAAAAGGAAGAACAGGTGTAACTATATAACCATCAATTCCTTCATGCATGAAAAACTGCAATCACACCAGCATTTTTTAAAAAGAAAGGTAAGAAAACAGCTACTGGAATTATTAACCCCACCTGAGCAGAAATCTTACAGCAGGAAGCACAGCAGTGAATAATAAAAACATAAGCAAGAGGAAAAGAAGTACATTGACTAAAAACCAAATACACTTTCACATATTTGATGACAAACTACAGCAGTCTTCTATAGAATCACAGAATGGTTTGAATTGGAAGGGACCTCAAAGATCATCCAGTTCCAACGCCCCTGCTATGGGCAGGGACACCTCCCACCAGACCAGGTTGCTCAAAGCCCCATCCAACCTGACCTTGAACACTGCCAGGGAGGGGGCAGCCACAGCTTCTCTGGGCAACCTGTGCCAGTGTCTCACCACCCTCACAGGAAAGAATTTCCTCCTAATATCCAATCTAAATCTACCCTCCTTCAGTTTGAACCTGTTCCCCCTTGTCCTATCACTATAGACCTTTGTAGGCCCCCTTCAGGTACTGGAAAGCTGCTCTAAGGTCTCCCTGGACCCTTCTCTTCTCCAGGCTGAACAACCCCAACTCTCTCAGCTTCTCTTCATAAGAGAGGTGTTCCAGCCCTCTGATCATCCTCATGGCACTCCTCTGGAGTCACTCCAACAGCTCCATGTCCTTCTTATGTCAGAGGCCCCTGAACAGGACACATTACTCCAGGTGGGGTCTCACAAGAGCAGAATCACCTCCCTTGACCTGCTGGTCACACTTCTTTTTGATGCAGCCCAGGATATGCTTGACTTTTTGAGCTACAAGCACACACTAACAGCCCATGTTGAACTTCTCATCAACCAACACCCCCAAGTCCTTCTCCTCAGGGCTGTTCTCAATCCATTCTCCAGCCAGCCTGTACTGGTGCATGGGATTGCCCCAACCCAGGTGCAGAGCCTGCCTTGCACTTGGCCTTGTTGAACTTCATGTGATTTGCATGGGCCCACCTCTCAAGCCTGTCAAGGTCCCTCTGGATGCCATCCCTTCCCTGCAGCATGTCAACCACACTGCATAGCTTGGTTTCACCAGCAAACTTGGTAAGGGTGCACCTGATACCACCATTCATGTTGCTGACAAAGATGTTAGAGAGAATTGGTCCCCATATCAACCCCTGAGAATGCCACTTGTCACTGATCTCCATTTGGACACTGAGCTGTTGACCACAACTCTTGAGTGTGACCAGCCAGCCAGTTCCCTATCCACTGAGTGATTCATGCATCAAGTCCATGCCTCTCTAATTTAGTGACAAGGATGTTGTGTGGGAAAGTATCAAATGTTTTGCATAGGTCAAGGTAGATGACATCAGTTGCTCTTCCTTTATCCACCAACTCTGTAACCCTGTCATAGAAGGCCACCAGATGTGTCAGGCATGATTTGCCCTTAGTGAAACCATGTTGGTTGTCACCAATCATCTCCTTATTTTCCATGTGCTTTAGCATAGTTTCCAGGAGGATCTGCTCCATGATCTTACCAGGCACAGAGGTGAGACTGACTGGCCCGTGGTTGCCCAGGTCTTTTGTCCCTTTTTAAAAATGGAGGTTATGTTTCCCCTTTTCCAGTCAGCGGAAACTTCACCAGACCACCATGATTTCTCAAATATGGTGGATAGTGGCTTAGCAACTTCTCATCTGCCAGTTCCCTCAGGACCCATGGATGTATCTCATCAGGTCCCATGAACTTGTGCACCATCAGGTTCCTTAGGTGGTCTTGAATCTGATCTACCCCTATCCTGGGTGGGTTTCATTCTCCCAGTCCCTGCTTCTGCCTTCTGTGACTTTGGCAGTGTGGCCTGAGCACTTGCCAGAGACAACTGAGGCAAAGCAAGCTACTGAGTACCTCAGCTTTTTCCATATCCTGGGTAACCAGGTCTCCCATTTCCTTCCGGAGAGGGCCCACATTTTCCCTTTTCTTCCTTCTATCACTGATATACCTACAGAAGAGCTCTTCTTATTGCCCTTGATGTTCCTGGCCAGATTTAATTCTATTAAGGCTTCAGCTTTCCTAACCTGATCCCTGGCTGCTTGGACAATTTTTCTATATTCCTCCCAGGCTACCCGTCCTTGCTTCCACCATCTGTAGGCTTCCTTTTTGTGTCTTGAGTTTCTTCAGGAGCTCCTTGCTTGTCCATGCAAGCCGTCTGGCATTTTTGCCTGACTTCCTTTTGTTGGGATGCAGCGCTCCTGAGCTTGGAGGAGGTGATCCTTGAATACCAACCAGCTCATTTGGGCCCCTTTTCCATTCAGGGCTTTATCACATGGTACTCTACTAAGCAGGTCCCTGAAGAGGCTGAAGTCGCCTCTCCTGAAGTCCAGGGTAGCGAGCTTGCCACATCCCCTTGTTGCTGCCCTAAGGACCTTGAACACCACCATCTCATGGTCACTGCAGCCAAAGATGCCCTTGAGCCCCTCTGACATACTGGATCCTCTGTTCCCCTCAAAATGAGTTGCCTACCACTATAACTATCTTTTCTCCCTGATTGAGAGCTAATTAAATACAGTAAACAAAAGACAGCACCAAATGTTTCTGCACCTTTTCGGTAGGTTTCTTTCAGTTTCTTGGAGATCCACTGCATAGCTTTTGCAGAAATTTTTGTCCCAAAGTTTCTATCAAATGGCGAAGGTGCACCACCCTGTGTGAAAATTTAAGTGTGGGTTAGTTTAATTACTGAGCCAGTATTTCTGTCTTTTTTTATCAGTCATCTCTGTAAATGACTCTGTAAATAAGAGGCTCTGCCTCTCATTCCCATTTCCCCCACTTGGAAAAACAAACAAGCCCAAAACCCCACCACATAAATCAAGCTGAAGCATTTAAAATTTGTGTTGAGCACTTGCAGAAATCTCATCGAATCAATAATACTTTTCACTCATAAATGGAGAGCACTGTTTCTCCTTTCTTCTACTTCCCCTTAGTGCTGATCATTAAGCACTGCTCAGCTATTGCACTGCCACAGGGCAACCTGGTTTCAGCATAATGTAAACCAAGAAACTGTTGAAAGAGAGGAGTCAGATGGGACCTAAGAAACCCTAGTGCTGACTCTGTAATCTAGGAAGTCTGGGAAGCACAGCTCTATTGCAGCTAGAATGAGGAAGGCCATAACGCTGTGTATTTAATACTAGGATGAAACAACTGTGTTAGAACTTCCTACATTAGTAATAGCTTGCTTTTTTTCAGCTGCTTTCATTCCAAGTATTACATCAGCCTTTATATAGTTCTAGGAACAGAAGTGTTGTTTTGTTTTCCAAACCCTGTCTATACTATATGAAGCCTGACTTTTCTGTCCATTTCCAATGCAGCACCTGGGGCTGAAATCATATGTGAAGTAGTTCCAAATAGTTACAGATTGTTTGACTAATGCTGGTCTTGACCCTCAAAATAAACTTTGCTAAATATTACACAGAAAGTGCCAACCTCAGCACTGAATAACCTAAAAATATATGAGCATGGGAAACATACATACAATTCGAAGTGATTTAAAAGGAGAGATAGTAGTTTTGCTCCCAGTACTTAAGAAATTTGGCTCTACGTGGTTTTTTAGTCTACCTCAATCTTCGTGATAAGTGTAGCCAAATTAGAAACTTACTATTTGCCCACTAATAAGCAGTATAGCGAGATAAAGAGATGCAAAGCACAAAGAGCACAAAGAGTAGCTCACTATTGTCTCTTCTACAAAAACAATCCATCTGCATATATTGTCTTAGCGAAATCTCTTCTCTTCCAGGGTTCAGAAGCCTCATACATTATGGATGGGCAGATAAGTATGTTCTAAGGATGTATTACAATAATAATAAGACAGCTATACTATTAAAAAAGTATATTTGTTTACTAATATAGACAGGAAAGGAATAAAAATTAAAATAATTAGGAATCTAATGTGGTTTTTTCCTATATTTTTAAGAAAGAATTGTCATAAGATATAATGCTAACAAAAACTTCTGAGTTAACCTACAAACAAAAATCCACACACTTTTTTGCCTTTAATCGTGAGTCAGACTTGCTTGGAATGCTTGAATAGTGTACACTTTTTGTTCATATAAAATTAAGCTTGTCTGTAATTTAAAGGTCATTTTTACCTGCTGCATGTGGCCCAATACATTTTTTCGACAATCAAACACTCCTTTTCCTTCTTCAGAATACAGCTGATAAATGAAGTCAGTTGTGTAATTCTCATTGCAGTTCTCATTCCTGTAACAATTAAGGCCAGACACAGTTAGCAAATTTATTATTAAGTCATGGATGTCTTTACAGATACTGAATGACAAATGTTTTCCCATTTTCTTTATATCAATAATCATGGCTTAGATATTTTCATCTAATCACATCTGTCCGCTTTGATGTAACATGCTCATGATTATGAGGTCTGTGTTACTTTTACTGCACTGACATCACTTGAATAAGTTAGTGAAAAATACCATTTTAGTTCTGACAAGTTCATTATGCAGAGGAAAAAATGCATTAAAACAAAAAGTCATTGACATCCAATGTCATCATTTTGCCCCTTGTAAAAGCATGACTAATGAATAGTACCTTAGGCTGCTCCTTACCAATATTGTAGGGTATTTTTTTCACCGTATTCATATAACTAGTAGAACCTGAATAAATATAATAGTATCCTCATTTTATTGTGCTATTCATTTTTCAGCCATTTGCTACTCAGCATACTGAAATCAAATGCTTAAGAAAGAAAGACACTACAGACCAATTCATGCTGCCTAAGAGGGTATAGTTTTAAAACATGCTAATCAACATACTCAAAATGTTTCTTTTTTTGAAAGATATTTTATTGTGTTATCTCCTAAAATCTAGGTGGGATTTTTATAGTAAAAGCCATACTATATGTGTACAGATGTATGCTAGTTTTCACATTATCTTTAGTAAGAAAGAATCCACGATAAAAGACAAAGCCAATGAAAAAATAGGCTGAACATAAAAGATTGTAAAGCAAATATATTTACATAGAAAGAAGGAAGTTTTGGACTCAAGCATCCAGACAGCTCCCTACTTGGCTGGAAGTGCTCTGCATCACTGATGCCATCTATTACAACTACTTTTACCTTACCTCAGCACTAGACCACGTTGGATACTGGTTTTCATTTTTTCAGTCAAGTGTTCCACATTAGCCTAGAAACAACAAAAGTATTTCTAACAAGCCATACAGAACTCTAAAACAACTTTAATGAGCCTACATAATCCTCAGAACTTCCGTAAAGTATACCATGTCAAGTATTATATGCAAATTCAAATAATCAGCAGGTTTTTGGAGATCCAGGATAGTATACTCTGTATGGCTATTCATCTTGGGTTAAAACCAACTTCTTCCTCCACATCACAAATACCTGATTTTAACAGCAACACAAAGTTGTTTTTTTGTGTGCTATACTGGTATAGCACCAAGTTGGATAATGTCAATATATACAAAACCACAAAAATTGACACAAAAGATGATAGCTTGCCTTTACTCCTTGCAAAGTCCTGTTATGAATACAGTGATGTACTGCTGTGCTGCTACTCCTATATATGACATGATGAGTACACACCACCGAGAAATGAGTGGGGAGAAATTCCAGTTTTTTTCACACATCTTTTCCTTTCGGGAAATTTCTATCTGTTTAGCTTTGTATTTGTCCATGACTGCAGCTAGCACCAACTACCTCAGAAGTGTAAAATCCTCACTGTAGACAAGTTCCATGTCAGCTTACACCCTAATCTGAAATCCTTGAAGCCAGAGATCTTTATTTTAGTAAGTCTCCACATATGTCTCAAGAGTTGTGGTATCAAAGTCAGTATCTAATACATCCTACATACTGTTCAGCTCCTGACTAACACATACCTTTCTAACACAATGAAAAAGATATTTATTTTTTCCCCCTATTTTTGTTTTTCTGTTAAAACTCCTCAGGTCTGTAATTTTAATTTCAATCGGAGGAATAAAAGTGAAACAATTCACCTAGTAGATTTTAGTGACTAATACAATAATTTTGTCAGTTAACTGAACCTGATGCCAAGAATAACTGGGCATTTGTTCCTTTATATGACATGGCATAAGAACTGGCATTATATGAAAGTGCTACTGCTTTAGACACAATCTAAACATCTAAACATTTGGGAATTTTGTAACACGAGCCATCTACTTCAAATATACATATTATGCTATATATGTACAACAATTTCAGCATCTATTTAAAAATGGGATAACATTTCCAATGCTGTATACCTGGAGCTCTCGAATATCAAACTGTTCTTCAAAGATATAAGCAGCATCAGCTCCTGCCGCAAGGGCCCCCATATTAGCCAGATAACCACAATAACCACCCATGGTCTCAATGATGAATACACGACGCTTGGTACCACTGGCTGACTGTTTGATGCGATCACACGTCTAATCAGAGACAAGATATTGTAAGTTTAAATTTAAAAAGTCTGAATTTCTATGTCATGAAATTTTATGTCACTTATTGGTAAAAGAATTTGTAAAAAAAAATACATACTTAAAAATTCCAACATAACATAATCCATTTAACTATAATAATAACCAAATGAAGTAATTCTTATAAATCATACACTGAACACCACAGTCAAAATTCAATGTTTTGCTGCTATCAACTCTTACTTATTTGCTTCCTGCAAATACTAAAACAAGAATTAATTCTGGTTTATGCATGTAAATAAAAGCTGTGATAGTTTTCTAACAGAGATACAAATAGATATGAAAGAGCTTTTTAATCAATTCTGGTATGAGTAAGTTTTTCTTCTTTGCTTTAACTCTATTAATTACTGAGGAGTTTATTTCTTTTTTGAATTGATTTTAAAATTCACTGCATTCCCAACCATACTTAAGAGTTACAGCTTCTGGAACTTAAGTCTTAATCAGGTATTGCTCTATTGTTTACATTCCAATAATGATATTCACGTAATTATAATTACTTCAAGCACTGCTGGAGCTTTATTTTTTTCATATTATTAATAGGTACATACTTACTAGAAAAAGAATGCATCTTACTCTGAGCAGCGTAAGAAATATTCTCTAAAGAGAGATCTGTTGCTTACATGCCACCAATTAACATCAATACTTATTAGAGCTGCCTAATTGACTCAGAAAATAACAGAAAAATCTCCAGTGTGGTAGGACCTAGGAAACTTAGAAAAACGTAGAAACTTAGGAACTAGGTTATTAAGCATCTCCAGGTTTTAGCAATACTTGAAAAGCTGCTTGGGCAAATTCTCACTTCCTAGAATGAGTTTTTCTACCCTTACATTACCTGATGACATTAAAATAAATTGTATCTTCCTTTCAGAAAGATACTATTTCCTTCTTTGTCTTGAAAATAAATAAACAGGTTATACCAGACTTAGTGACAAGAATAATTTTGCAAAAGTGATGTACTGTTCCTACACCAGTTCTGTTTAGCAAAAATAAGAAAAAAGTACCTGGAAAGTTTGTCATCTTGAAACCTGAACTGTGAAAATGTTAAAAAATCCCTATGCCTTACTGGTTTTCTGAATGAGTAACTACAGATGCTGTAATATTTGTGGTATTCCTGTTTCGCAGATATTTGCAACCAGAACCTTCATTCAGTTGACTGAAAAAACCACTTCAAGCTGAATCACAGAATAGCTTGGGCTGGAAGGGACCTTAAAGGTCATCTAGTTCAAACACTCCTGCCCACTAGACCATGTTGCTCAAAGCCCCATCTAACCTGGCCTCGAACACTTCCATCACCTCGTTGGGCAACCTGTTCCTGTGTCTCACCACCCTCACAGGAAGCAATTTCTTCATAAAATCCAATCTAAATCTTCCCTCTTTTAGTTTGAACCTATTCCATCTTGTCCTATCATTGTATGTCCTTGTAAAAAGTCCCTCTCCAGCTTCCCTGTAGCTCCTTCAGGTACTGGAAGGCTGCTATGAGATCTCCTCCGAGCCTTCTCCAGGCTGAACAACCACAACTCTCTTAGCCTGTCTTCATAAGAGAGGTGCTCCAGCCCTCTGAGCATCCTCATGACCCTCCTCTGGACTTGCTCCAACAGCTCCACGTCCTTCTTAGGTTGAAGACTCCAGATCTGGACACAGTACTCCAGCTGGGGTCTCACGAGAGTGGAGTAACGTTACTGAAAGCTGCACAAATTGCAATTAAAATTAATAATAAAAAATTGAAATAAGAGGAAGCAGCAATACATGCAATCATTTTTTCCCATTGTCTTCATGCTTTCACTTTTACAGATGCACCACTGTTAGAACTGCACCAATCTTAGCAGACTTAGCCTGACATTTATACAAGTAGATATGGGGGAAGCATCTAATGGAGTGGTAAAAACACCTGTACCCTGCCTATGAACATATTGCTACAATTTACCCACACTACATCTTAGGTCATCTTCACCTCGGGGATGCTGCATTGCATCTCCCAGAGACCAGGCCATAAGGTATTTTGACACAGCTCTTCCAATTATCTCCTGGAGCTTTTTCACTCTGTATAAATAAATAACTCTATCGGAGCAGGATGACAAACCTGCATTTCTGAAGCCCCTGGATCTCTACTCTGATTTTCCTGGCCAATTATTTCATAATTAGTTGTACGGATCGATAATGTGGGGTTTGATAAAACCCAGAGCTGTTCAGAGGTTTACTCGTTTGCTTGCATTGGACTTCAACTCAGTTCCATTCACTGTGGCTCCAGGACACTCAACAGGATAGTAAAGAACTTACAGAGTTCCTATAGCAGTTGTACCCAAGGGAAATAGCTATGGGAGACTAAAATTATAAAATTGATTGTTCTGACTGAAATGGGAAACTGATTCATAACAAATTCTGGCCTCAAACTGCTTAGTTAGCATCAGTGACAGACTTAACTGCTTATACTATGTATGTATTTATATGCACCTAATATACGTTAAGCCTAATGCAGTCTATGGGATTATTAATGTGTTCAGTGTTAACCATGTATTTAAAATGCTCTACTGCACTGAGCTCAGTCATTAGCCCATGCAATAAACGTGGCATTTATTTATAAAACATGTGCTTTCTTCTTTCACCTAAGTAATGCTGAGGAGCTATGCAAGCTAAAAAAAAAAACCAAAACAGAGAAAGCAAAATATTTTAATCTCAATAAAAGCTAATGCCCTAAGTACTAATGCAGCAGTCTTGGATGACAAAACAGAGTCCCCATAATTTAAACATACCACATAACTGATTTTTATTGGGTGAATCTTTAATCAATCATTGATAACTTCTTAATTATAAACCATTAAAAAATATAGTAACTGAATTATTTTACAAAACTAGACATTTCAAGGTCTTTAGGTATTCTCATCTTACATATTTTATCATCTTAACTTTTAAAAAATATGCAGTCTTACCTCCACAATAGCATTCAAGGCAGTGTCAGCACCAATGCTAAAGTCTGTGCCTGGCACATTGTTGCTAATAGTAGCAGGCAACACACAGATAGGTACACAAAACTCCTCAAAGCAGGAACGTGCCTCGTGTAGCTGCAGACAACTTTCATAGGCCTGAAGCAGTGGTACAAGTATGAGTGATACATTCCTTGTCTTTGGATTGCTCTGCTAATGACTCCTTGCATGTGATGGCAAATGTGGCTGTCCATTGGCCCAAGTAAATACAATTGGTGAGATTATTTTTGGGGGGATATCCTGTACATACCACAACAGTGCACTGGGGTTGCATTGGCACAATGCTCTTTGAGAAATGCAGAAGATTAGTGCACGTTAATACAGAGTGAACATGACATATGCAGAGCAGAGAGGTCTGAAGCAGTTGGGCAGAAAAAGACAGCATGAAGGTAGACTGGAAATAGTTCCACAAGAAACCACTTAAAGAACAAAGTTTGATACATGCTAAGGAGTTTAGGAAGTTAAAACACCTACAACTTGAAGGAAATGCTTAAAGAAAGCTGCTTTTTAAAAAAATATGTCATCCTATAAAGTCAAGACACACATCTATTTCCACCAAGAAAAAAAGTTTTGCCTATATTTTCCAAGATTCTATCAACGTCACACATTTTCCTCTATGCACGTAGGCTGGACATAGGCCCAGAAATATCCAGGAACACGTGCACGTGGATGCAGTAATAAAGTTTGACAGTACAGTTCAAAGATTCTTTGAAAAGCAGCTGTAGGTCCTTGGGAAGATTCTGAACACTACAAAATAAACTGTCATGTGAAAAGGATTAGGTGTTCCTAATAGATGTCATATAATACTTAAAGTTTAAGATAGTGCACCTGATTTAAGTCAGTAAACATATCGGTTTAGTTACATTATTCCAGTTCTTTCTAATCTAAATAGATTAATCAGCATCTCTCATGATGTGTGGCAATTTTTCCAACTGCCTATGTAATGTCTTTGCACACGAAAGCCTCATTACATAGTATGTTATCTTTTTCTTAACCTCTTTCTCCCAGAAAGGACTGTTGTTCACAGAAGTCTCAAATCAGCTTTCAATCCTCAAAACACTTTAGAGAAGCAAATTATTGCAGATAAAATTATTAGATAGCTATCAAGCTATCTCCACAAATATCTATACAGTGAATGATTTAAGTAATAACTTAGGAGAAAACGATGGGAAAAAAATTCACCTGCAAGAGTTCTGCTCTCAAGATTTCTCTAGATAAAACAGATACATACAGCAGTAGGTACATGAAGTGCAACCTGACCTTCTAAAGTCATGTATTTTGTAAGTGCAACTTTCAATTATGCTCAGTACTGGGATGCATTTCCAATTCAAGTCTGAAACACAGTCTAAAAGACTGCGCTTTCAGACCTGTAGCTCTGAGAAGCAGTATAGCCAGAGGAGCAAAACATGGATTTTTTTAATCTATTTTATTTATTTTAATTAATTTATTTATTTATGGGGTGGAGGAGACTTCACTGAGAAAATGTCAATAACTGTCTGAGTCAGCTGCTCAGCTCAGCCAGGCTGCTTTGAATTTTTATTTCTACTGAAAAATAAAAATGTACACCGAGTCCTAGTGGTTTGGTAAAACCACATGGCTTCCTGAAGATCTGCAAAACATGAGTTTCTCCAAAGAGTTTTATACTGAGACTTTTGGGAACCCAAGTTGAAGGGAGATTTAAAGCAGTAACTAACACAATTGGTTAGTTTGCATTTATGATATGTTAGGATGCAGTTAAGATATGTTTTACTTGCATTAAATATTGCCATCTTATTTGATGCAAGTGACTTCAGCAAACATATCCAAAGACTGTACCTTCACCAAGCATGAGCATTAGATCATTATATGCAACATCTTCACATCAATGCATCAAAATATGAAATTGGTTTCAATAAAGGGCCACTTAATAATTATAAAGAGCAAACAAGTGATTGGTGGTTTTAGTAATTGCTTAATTATTTTTATTAAATAGGTACTACAGTAAGATCACAGAGGCATACTGTACCATTTCAATATAGTTTAATAATTTCACACCCTTTTACTATATTTGTGTTATTAAAAAGGGTATTGCAATAACAAAGGATGCTTTATAAAAATACAGGCAGTCAAGCAAAGACTGTGGTTTGTTGACTTCATGTTTTTCTAAATGCAAATGGCCACAGAAAGGAATGGATTTACTGCCCTTGCTCCACATCCAGCTGTTGCTAGGACTGAACTGGATGCTAATTTAATTGGTTAGCTAGCTTGGCCAGGCTAATTTTCAGTTTACTAGTTCAAACTAATGTGGAGCCACATATGCTAGTACCAGCACTGAGAGGGTCTGGGAGTCTGTGCTTTTCAAGAAAATGGCATGGGGGCTGCATTAAGACAATCTTAACCGTAGCTTTATTTGCTCCTCAGTGAGAAAGGGTCTTCTTGTGGCTGTTTACTACTCTTTCTCACAAAACCAACTGATCAATTTGTACCTCCTTTCATTTGATGAAATGAAAAGGCAGATTCTCAAAGAAACACATTAGAGAGTTTCAACATCGTTTTTTCAGGTTCTGTTTTTCTCCATCTCTAGCCAATACCTTTTCTTTTAATTTCCCCATTTACTTCTACATCTCCTAAATCAAACACATATTCTTCCATACCTTGTTCTGGTTTATTTCTCCTTCCATGAGTTTCCTCTAGCCCACCAGTAGGCTTTGTTTTCAAATTTTCCATTCTCTTTCTGTGTTCTGTAGCAGAAAGAATCTTTTTATTCATTCTGCTTAATTATAGAGTAGGGTTCTGTTTTTAGTTCCACCTGCAAAACTTATTGCTAATGCCTCTTTTTGACCAGTATTACGTAATCCAACTTTAATTAAAAAAATAAAAAAAATAAAAAAAATTTCTATCCTTCCTGGTTATGTAGGAAATTATAATACTTCCCTTTTGTCACACCCCAGAGATCTGCTATCTGCAATAATACACTTTTAATTTCACTAGACTAGCAATATGAAGTTGAGAACATAGGTGTTTTTGTTATGGTATTTTACTGATGCTTCTTTTCACAGAAATGTCAAAGTTCATGTTCTTGTCCTGTAATCCTAAACAATTTATTTTGTCTATCTGGCTATACAAGCCTTAAGCATACACTTTTCAGGTAAGAAACCTCCAGCTTTACCTGGGTGTTTTATATTGTGGAGTTTTCATTGACAATTGTTCTTACTAATATTCTGAAAACTGAAGTGAAAAACACAGTAGAAGATAGATTTTAAAACCTCTTTGAAAGACAAACCAAATTCTACTATTCCACTGATTACAAAATTCTAAAAATGGAGCATTTCATTCAAGAGGGTTGTAGAATCTATTATAGAGTCTAGATTCTAATTACTGAGAAATGTACCATCCACTATCTATGACTTAGGAAAAAGCACACTCTTGCCTAATCTCTCATTCAGATGTTGTTATCTGTTGGCTTAGTTTTTATTGTTTTACTTTTTAAAATGCAGCATCTTAACACATTTTATCTGCAAATGCCTCAAGGTACCATTTACACGCCCCTTGAAAAGTTTCAAACAACCTAACACTGACAAGTGTCTACTAATGTCAAACATTAACAAGCCCTCACTACCCAACAGAAGTAGACTTACCTTACTAAAAGTTGTCTAGAACATAGAAGTGAGAACAGTATCATACAAAAACTAAATGTGGTATTTTGGTGTTCGTAAGAAGTACTAAACTGAGAGCATTGAAAACTGATGCATTTATTCACCTAATAGTGAATAAATAGGAATAAAAATGCTATAAACTAGATATAATGGCCATCTACGTCCATTTGCTAATTTCATTTACCACAGTCAGTTGTACACCTTGTATTGAGTCTATCAGTCATATTTAACTGGGGACATCATCACTTTTGAATCTGATCTGAACATAAACACAGGAATGAAAGAATACATTTTTCATTATTAGTTTTAGTGAATCATGTTCAAACAATCAGAGCAGAAAACTGAAAAGATACCAAGCAGAAATGTTTCCTCAACACAAAAGTCTCCTCCTTCCCCCCCCAAAACAAAACAAAACTTAATTTTCCATTGGATTGAATCTAAATCTTGCAAAGCCATTACATTTCATATTGGTTTCAGAGAAAAATCTAGGCAAAATAAAATACAAAAAAACAAGAAAAAAGCTATTAGTAAATATGGACACACTGACATTTTATTATCTAATGAAGGTAGACGATATCTAGAAACCTAGTATAAAACAAAATACAATGAGAGAGAGACTGACTGATATATCACACTGTACATGAAATAACCTATAAAAAGAAGCCAGTTAGGTAAACAAAGCTTAAGGAGAAAAGAAAAGAAGAAAAGTAGGTGTTATGCACAATCCTTTTACTCACCTTAATTTGTGACCAATAATTTTGGAGAGATATTTTTATTTACCAGAACTGGAAACATCAACATTTATAACCTAAGTTGTCTATAAAGAGTATGTTTGAATATAAATTTTAGTAACTTACAGTCTCTTTCAAAGCAATACTTCAGGAAACTGAAATTTCCTAATTGAAGGGTTTGTTTTGCTTAAAATAAAAATATTTATGTTGACATGGTAAAAAACAAAACAAAAACAAAGATGTGAAAATTATGCTAGTGCTCTAGAAGTTGACAGCATTTGAGGAATCCTTCAAATTACTGAAAATATGATGATTAAAATGTTCAAACGATAGAAGAAAAGCAACCTGCTCACTTTACATGAGCACCACGCTTGTTATTTTTCACTTTTAAAAATGTAGCCCAATATGTAGAATGAGAGAAAAAATTCTACAATCTGGCTCCAACATAGCTAGAGACAAAAAAAATAAATCAGAAAGTGCTACTTGTAATACAATATGGTAATTCATTGTAATTCAGTAAATTATGAAATAATTCTGTTTCTTCTTTATTAAGTAAAAATGTAAATTCAACTTTGAAGATGAATGCTTTATTAGTTTTTTGCTGTATTTTAAACTATGGACAGTCTGCACCTGTATCTGCAATACATACGTGTGCAGATTATGCTGAAAAGAAAAAACTGAAAGAAGTGTAATGTTACTGTTATTGTTTCACAGACAAAATTATGTCAGAATATACAGAAACAGAATTGCTCTTCTTAGTAGAGGTATGACAAATTAATGCTTAAGTGATTCAGATGAACTGTAAGTGTGCATGCCTGATAACTTCATTTGTGTGGTATATGACAGTGCTCTATCAACTGAGTTTAGTATTAATCAATCTATTTGTAATTTACATTTTAAAAAAATAAAATCTAGTAATGTAAATACTTCATAATATGTCTCAATTCTCTTGTGTCAAATCTCCTTATTACTAGAATACATTTAATTCCTATTAGAGATATATGGATCCTAGATCCTCTATTAGTGAAATAAAGATGCTACATACATAAATAAGGATCTCTTTCTGAACAGAACATCCATTCAGCATTTTTTACAGCTGGGTATACCAATACTTTACATATAATAGGGATAGTGCGTTGAATGATCAAGTCTTAGCTTTAGGTTTCTTTCTTCCATATACAATAGACATACACCATCTTACTTTGTAGCTTACAAATTTACAGGTTATTGTAGTTTCAGAGGAAACCTAATGGAAGCATTCGGGATCTTAAATCTTCTCTTTTTTAAATAGGTAACAAGAATGTGACTATATCAAGTAACTGCAACATTTTCCAGATTACATTTCCAAAGTTCTGGTCTATAAAAATATCCAGTTTTAGCCAATTCAGCCAGTTTCAACCAGAACTGCTTTGCTAGTAAGCGCACACACCTGAATAGACTTACATCAGTTATAGTGTTCAGAGCAGTATCTGCACCAATGCTGAAATCTGAACCCGGTACATTGTTGGATACAGTTGCAGGAACCATAACCATTGGAACACAGAATTCGTCATATTTCTCTCGGGCAGCTGACAATTCCAGGAGTCCGAGGTATGCCTGTTGGGCACAGGCATTGGACGAAACATTAGGATGAATAAAATCAGGGCAAAGCTGAAGTAATAAAATGGAAAGGGCCACAGGGGGAGCCATATCTACCACAGCACACTTGTCAAGGCATTAAGGAACGACTAAAATCTAACACACAAAAGAAGAAAGCATTAAAAACAGGTATACATTTCATAACAAACAATAAATAGAACATTAATTTTCAAAGGAATATGTAATTTGACATATTAATGCTTTCTAAAACACAAATATACTGCAAACTAGTTGCCCAATCTTCAGGTACTGTTACTCCCCATTAAAAATCTTAATACTGCTGAACTAGGGCTATGCCTAGCAAGTTGAAAAAAACAGATGATTCTTTCCTTATAAAGAAGCAATAATCACATTCTTCTCTGGGAAGAGTTAGCAAAAGCTTTCCTGAATCAAGATCGCAAAAATGTATTATTTTGGTAAAATTAAATGAACATAAAATACGGGAAAAAACAGAAAACACTTCTCTAGATCAATTACAGATTTTGAAACACACTATGTTGAGAAAGAGTGGCTTAAATAAGAGACCACAATGCAATTACTATTAAAGGTCAAGAACTTCTGGAACTATGTTCTAAAGTACTGACATAGCATAGACCGGAACTTGCACTACTGACATAATTAATTTTTTTAATACAAAAATACTCACTAGTCACTGCCTTGAATATCAACTTTCCTCAGAATCGATGATCAACAATGCTTCTGATCAACAACACTGTTGGTGTTGTATATCAAATACAGTTATAACCAAATGCAATTTACATGAAGATAGGGTAAAAATTAAAATGGTCTATTCCTTTTGGTAGGAATTCTAGCCTACTTAGACATAATTAGACATTTCAGTGTACCTCAAATCCACCAATAACCATAAGGGCGTTAATGTTGTTAGTGCGCATCTGGTCAGCAATCTTCTCCAAATATTTTGCAGGAAGAGTACTAAAAATTATTAAATCAAAATAAAAATAAAAGCAGTTTACAGACCCTTCAGCATTAAGAACTAATTACTAAGCTGAAACAGTAAAATGAGCAGGCAATGCAATATTTTTCATTTTACATATTTATCCATACAAATAGTTCTTCCTGGCAATCATGTCAACTGTAAAGAAACTACAGATTTGCAATCCTTTTAAGTGTAAGGACCCCAGAAAAATTTTAAGTTGAGGTCCCTACTCCTACTTTCATTCTCACTTCAGAGATGGTATAAAGATACTCAAATTTGGAATGTAACAATTAAAAAAAACCACAAAAGAACAAACACCAAAATCGAGGACTTAAAACATTCTGTGAAAAGAAAAAGAGCATGGAATCATACACTGGTTATATAAAATACTAGAATTCCTCATATCAATTGGCAAAATATTGACATTACCGTTTTGTACCAAGAATTGATCCTCCTTGACCAGTCCACCCTCCAACATCTCCCCAGCTGATTTCCTTTATCTTTGAATAAAGGTAAAAAAGGAGATTGTTAAGTAATTATCTAATTACTTCTCTTGACATGCAGCAAAAACCAGGTACTACTTAACATAAAGCTGTTGGAACAAGTTTTTTGGCACAGATAGCACCAAAACTGAACTTAGCAAAGAAAGAAAACAGCATCAAGAGGGTAACTTAACTTCTCTTGATTTTTTTACCAATGCCTTTCTATTCTGCCTATTTGTTCTTTCTTCCTCTAGATCATGATGAGCTCTGCCTCCTTGTTCCATTACACAATCCTATTTTCACATCCTCTCCTACTGAAGGTGAAACACAAAAATCTAAAACTAGGTTTTTGAAGTTAGTTTTGTGATCTATGGCTCCAGCTAGGCCTAGAAATCTTGTATCCAGTTTCTCCTCAGTATGCCAACCAAGGCTTAACATTTAAAACCGGGGAACAGAAGAATCTAACTCACCTGGGGGGGGAAAAAAAACCAGCTTCCTCCCTCAAAAAGCACCACTGCTAAGTTTCTTATAGCTAAGGAACACATGCAACAATTCATCACACAGAACCAGCAATCCTTCTGTTATTCTGCAGATAACCCAGCATATGCTAAACATGGACCAAAATTTGAAGGCAGGATTCATTTGGACTAATTTTGTAGCTCTGCAGCATCAGAGTATCAATGAGTATCAATACTTAAGAAAAATGTATCTATAGACTTCAATAGTTGAGAAATACAGTTACAATTTGGGTTTTATATATGTTTATGAAATAAAAGAACTTATAACTGTTGTGGGAACTGAATCCTGTAACAGAACATACCTTCTAAGAATATAAACAAAGGTGGTGGTGTGGGATAGGGTACATACTACTATGCAACTCACACAGCTATTACTCACCTTCCCTCTGGCAAAACCTTCAAATCCATCAATGACAGCAAACATTTTATGGCCTTCAGTTATGCCAACTCTCACTGCAGCCCTCACTGCAGCATTCATTCCAGCTGCAGGGGCACCAACATTTAGAACTGCCACATTAAAATTAGTCTGCAAGAGAAAAATAATGTTTAATAAGCACTTTGATTTCTACAGAATGTTTTGTCCATCATGCCAGTTGCTCAATATTGGAATGTAAGATAGAAAATTTCAAAGCCCTTAAAACCATCAATAAATTTAAAGTTAGCTAGAAGATACATATTTCCATATACACATATGTATATATTTCCAATACACGTATTTCCACATTTGCAGAATATCACATAGAAACAGACAGTTTAAAAAAGGAATGTTTTTAAATAAGGCTTTATGACATTTTCATTTGGTTTACAGGTTAAGTTTTTCAGATTTTCGTATTCTAGGTTCAAGATACAAAATACTCTGCATTATTCAACCTGTTTCATTTTATTAAAGTAGCATTTTTTTTTTTTTGCAAAAACACCTGGAGTAGCCAAGAAAAGAGCAGGAACTGATTCTAGCACCATAGTAGCTGGGTGTATATCACCAGTACCACGCAAAGCGAAACACATGACAACTTTTAATTTAAAGTATCAACCAGGTTTTTAAAGCAGCTGACAATATAGTAGTACAGAGGAGCACTCGGCATCTTTTACAATACCACACATTTTCAGATTATGGCAGTTTTTAAAGCATTTCCTAACAACTCAAAATAACTGCTTATAGCACTGAGTATCCCAGGAAAGCGGATAGTTCACTCAAATGGAAAAGTCTGAGATATCAAATATACATTTATCATTAAAACCATAGGCAATGTAAGAGAGAAGGTTCCACTTAAAACATTACATGAAATAATAAATATTTTGGTATATAACTCCTATTTCATACCTATGTGTTTCATCCACATATATATAGTTTTGCTATCAATTCTAGATAAAACAGCTACATTTAACTGGATGTAAGAATCACTGACTGAACAACAGAAGTGGCAAAAATCACACAATCTGGCTACAAAAATACTACTAAAAACTTCTGTCTTCGTACAACAGATCCAACTCTCAATCCACAACAGTTTTCAAATTAAGAACACTTTCTTTAATGAAATTCTATTTTATACTGATAAATACAGGGTCATTCAGATCATGGATTTTTTCCTAGATAAAAAAAACTTTAACACTTGCATTAAAAAAATAACAAAAATTACTCATAAATTTGCAATGTAAGGGTAAACAAAGCAATAGCACTACTGCGTGTAAAAAGCTAGTAGGCATCTTTAGATTAAATTTTAACAGCAAAGAACGAGATGCAGGTCTTCTGTACATGAATTATTCCTTGAAATGGAAGGTTTACTTCCAGATAAATTACAGGCCACTCTTTGATTAAGAAATGTTCAGCAAGTACAGATCAATACAGTTTTACTGACATCAGTAAGTGTTGATCTACAACAGATAAAAATTACCAAAAAATGAAGAAGGCACTGCAATTTATTAATTTTTGTTATTTTTACAGCTTTGAAATGGGTACTGGGAGCAAAATATATGTAAAGAATTAAAATTTTAAATTCCTGACCTTTAAGAAAGTTTAACCACTCTGTACGAATTTAGCGAACAGAATTTAAAATGATAGCAAACTATGTAAGCAAAATGCAAGAAAACTTGACAGCCTGAGCTTATACACTAAAATTCCTCAGGTTCTAGGTCAGCTAGATGACCTTAAATTGTTTATAACTATTGAAAAGACAAAATTGTAACAATTCGGTACTGTGGAAGGGCTAGAAGTTATTGGCCTTATCCTGGAAGATGGACATACAAAACAAAAAAAAAAGGAATAATTGTTAGGTAGTGATCATGGAATCTCTTCCAACAAACAAAACGGAACAAAAAAAAAAAAGAAGACTCAAAATAAAACGCGTGTAGTTTCTTTTTTAGCTCTGGCACAATCAAAGAATTGTAGAAAAATTCAAAGGAAACACAAGCAGCAAAATATCTGCGTGCAGCAACACTGCTGAAGCAGAGCATTCAGTAGGCTCTAGTGATCAGATCAGCTTAGCCTTTTCCTCAGTTCCCATGACACGCACATTCTATCTGCTTTTTAATTCCCATCTAACCCCTTTTATTGAAGCACACAGATTTGTTTAGTGCAGCCAAACCCGAGTAGCTGATAATTATAAGCAGCCTACATTTCCTTCTAATGTAATCTATCACAAAAAGATATGGCAAAACTATTTTAAAACAAAATCTGAAAGTCCAGTACTAACAGTCCCAAATTTGCATTGTTAAGTATAAAAAAACCCACCCTAATACACACACACCCCTGATCTGGCAAAACAAATGCCAAATATCCATCAAAAAACCCCCCTGAATTCTCTGATCTCTTGAAAGGTCAAAGCTAGGTCCTTATTTAAAAAAATCAAAAAGAATCCTCCTTAATAATATTGAGAAGTTACTATTTATCGTTACTCAAATATTTAACTGGGAAAATAAATAAAAAAACGTAACAGTAACATGATCATGCAAATAAGGTAACAAATCACCACAAACCACAATTAAAAAAGGAATTAACTTGTAAGGTGACATAGTCACCACCTATAGTCAAAACCAGAATTATTCAGTAAACTATTAATGAAAACAAAAAAAATCCTGTCTGAAATTTGTTTGCACACAACATTTAGTGCCTACTTCCTAATAAATCCAAATTTCCTCTTATAGAAAACTTACAAACTACAATGAAAAGAAGAACTAGATGTCCACTACTGTATTATACACATTGACTTATTAGATCAGGTAAACATGATGCATCTGTCCTCTCTATTCCACCCCATGAATTCCTGGATTTACCTCTGTTCTTGAGAGGTTTTGCCCTTCAAAAGGAAAGGCTAGAATTCTCTTATATTGAATTCTCCTTCTTTGTCTCAAGATTTTTAGACACTTAATCATGATTACAATACCTTTCCTTCCATCCATGTTAAGGAACATGGGGCATAAAAGTATTGGAACCAGACACTGAACAATGGGGACCAGACACATATCCAAGAGAGAAAAACCATCTAGCAAATTTTCAGGAAGTTTTCTAGTTAAAATGGTCTTTCACTTTAAAAAAAGAGTTAGTTGTTATTAAAAAAAAACTTCCGTGTTGCAAGCATCTTTCTGTCATTATAATATTTAACCAATTTTATAAAATATCCCATAGCATAGGTTTGAAGAGAGTACTAAGGCAGGATCAGGGGAAAGAAGAAGAAACCCACTATTTGTTAAAATACCCCCAAACCAGACATGCATCACACACACAAAAAACCCTTTACCTTTGGAAGTTCAGCGTCCGATTTTTTGTGAGACAGTAATTTGTAGGTGTTAAGGTTGTTTTCAAAGCTCCTAAATAAATAAGTAAATGAGATAAGATGAAATAGAAAAATTTTCAACTCATAGTTATTTTAAAGAAATACTTGCATTTTTCAAAGTTTTAAAAATAGGTATGTAATATTAGCACCAAATGTTATTACAAATGCAAAACATGATGAAAATTGGAAATGAGACACACTGGAAAATACTCAATCCTGTTAAATAATAGTGAGAAACATAAAATAACTATATAGCAGGCAAGTTAGTTATGTAGATCAGGGATAAAGCATTTTATTATAAAATTACTTGAAACAGAAAATGCTCCATTGACATAAGAGTGCAGAATGTCTCCTTCCAACGTTACTGTTGGAAAACTATCAGTAGCTTACAAACAAGCCCATGGGATTGGCCTCAAAATCTTGAGCAAACATATGGCTGCTACCAGTCCACTCATACAACACAGCAGCTCTTTTCTTTGTGACTAGTTAGGCTAGTATCAGTCACTAGTCTGACACAGCACTCACTACAGTTGTCTTTGTTTTGCATATTTTTATGCAGGTAAGAATTTACATTATTTTATTGAAGCAACTCCTCTTCTTTCTCCTCTATTATTCTCAAATATATAAAACCATATGGATATTATTTAAAATAAAATGTCAAGTGCTAGCAGAACAGCAAAGCAATTCAGCTTTTCTAGAGCAAATAAACTGGTACAAGTTATTGGCCATACCTTCCACGAAGCCTCACAGCCTCAACAAATCTTCCCTCATCCATTGCTTTCTGGACTTCTTGAGTCTTGAAAAAAAGAGGTTGATTACTCAGTGTGTTTAAAAAAACCAAGTTGATTATTTAATATATTCCTGTAAACAGATTATTCTGAAATAGCTTTCCAAAGTACAAAAAGAAAAATTGACATTTCATTAATTTATGAGCTACCTCTTATCATAGCACAAACTACACTGGATGGGAGAAGAACAAAATATAAGCAGACACCTAAAGCTCTCCTGGGAAAAAAAAATAAATCCACGTATCTATTCTGTTTTCTTTTTTCAGTTTAAGCTGAACATTTTTAGTCCAGAAACCTGACTGTTGTGTATGACCTGTAAACGGATGCAAGAATCTGAAGAATGTTATAGTAATAAAAAGAGAAGACCAAAAATACATATCTTTCTTGTTTGTGGGTAGTTCACAAATAAGTAATAACACAAAGAGCACACATGAAGTTCATTATTCCCAAATGTGGGAAAGTGCTGCACACATTCCCATCAGTGTTTTAATGACAACAGACAAGAATTGTTCACAGTGCTCTGTTGTAGTTAATGAGTAACTATAAATTGGCTTTTTGCCAGAAACTCACCATCTGCACACACTCCATCAGAGGCAGACGGACAGACTGGTTTCCAGACAGGGACACGACACAGGCAGGGGTAGCTGGAGTAGCTTCTAAAAGGGCAAGCACAGCTTCCACACCCATACGACTTGCCTGAAAACAGATAATGTTTAAGCAAGCACTTACAAGTAAAAGGCTTCCAATCACACAAACAGACATGATATTTCTGTAAATCAAGCTGAAATCAAATATTCCGTGGGAGGTGAAAAGGTTACAGGCTGTTTGATATCCTGAAGCATGGACGATTGTTCTTGCAGCTTTGCTTTTTAGTCCTAATATAGACTCCTTTACAGAAAGTGCTTCACTACTCTGAATTTGAGGTATTCAGACAGTTAATCTGAGATAATAATTGGTTTTGTCAAGTTAATCAGTTAAAAAACCACCCCACCCTCAAATAAATAATCAAAATGTAGTTGTACTATGTAGTGCCATGAGTAATTATTTTAGGTTCACTCACCAAAATTCTGTCAAAGGCTGAAGGGGTTCCACCTCTTTGCACATGACCCAAGATAGTTACTCGGGTGTCAAAACCCAGACGTTGAACCACAAGCTACAAAGAATTTAAAAATATAGTGGTTTTATTATTATCATTGTTTTATATATGCATGTGCTAGCAGTATTCTGCTTTATCTGCTATTGGAATAATAAAATTCTACATATACGATACATTAGTAAGTCAACAGCAATGAAAATAGCATAGAAGTTAAGCCAGTCTTTAGTTTATTCCTAAACTAGAACTAACCTCAAGGTTCCCAATCTGAAGGAACATTTTATTCAGTAATGGCCAAACGGAGTCTTAGATTGCAATGCTTTAACTGTGGCTATAATGGCTTCATTATGCACAGTCGTCAGCCTTATAAAAGCAAGCCTAAACTTTACAGTTAGAATATTTGAAAAGTTCAATTACAGTGTTTTATTCACTCCATGTTTCATCTATGTGCAAGATTACACATGCCAAGAAAACTTACAGTAAAAATTATAATAAAAAACCTATTCTGTTCAGTCAGATTTTCTTTCCATTTCCTCTGTTACATATCAAATCTAAAGTCACATGTTTTAGTAATACATCTTCAGTGAGCATGTAAGTTTAGGAATAAATAATGGATATCATAAAGAAGAAAAAAAAATTTAGAAGTTATTTACAAAAAATCCTCTCTGTTATTTATAGGTTTTTTAAGTTTTAACTGGCTGAAATTTGTAACAAGTAATGTTTCTTCCATAAATGTAAAATAGCTATCTGCTGTATGTACACTTACCCCTGGTGCTAAATTTTAATTCAGAATTGCAGTTTTATGAAGTAATAGTCAAAGATCACTCTCAAAGTGACAGCTATGGAAAATAAAACTTCATAGTCCCAGGACAGACAAACCCCAGCTAAAGCCAAAGTGTCCATGGCTCCTTCCTGTCAATAACTAATTCTTAACTTCTTTTCTTAAGGGACCCTTTCCAAGAGATGCAGAACTATTTCAGCTCAAAAGCTTTTCTTAATCTTAGCAAAGCAACCATTTAGTGACAAGACTTTGTCCAAAGCAGACAGTATTATTTCACTGTGAGATGGAACATATCAAAATTTTACATGACATATAAAGTAAAATAGGATTATAATTACAGATTTAAGCCAATTTCAGACTCTATAAATTAAGCCACCCATGAAGTAGGTGATTTGGAGTGTTGCCTTATATTACAAGGAGTGAAGATTAACAGACTTAGCAATGAAATTGCCCTTTAAATGGGCTATGGATTCATATAATAAAGCACAAATAAGAAGTGCAACCAGCAAACTGTGTGATAAGCTACTTTACAGGAACAGAATTACTTTACAGATACGTTATTGTTAGTAACAACCCCCATCTTAAGAATAAAACAAAGTACATCATAAGGATGTCAACACTTACTTCCTTAACCTTCTCTGATGTTATAGGTTGGTTGTGGCAATCAATAGCTCCTTCAGCTACAATAATAATATTCAGCCTTTTCTTTCGTGCCCGATTCTATAATAAAAATAAAAGCACATCCATATAATAAAAAACTGAAAGAAATTTACAGCACAATTCTATAATAAATTGTTATACATTAAGCTTTAGTATTTGAGAAAATACTTCTTACACTTAATCACTTCAGGTCTTTTCAATGATGAAGTGAAATGTCTTATATCAAACTGATGAGGAAAGGTACACACACTGCTTATACACAAATAGTAATCATTAGAGTGGATCATATAATTCTTCAAAACAATAGCAGAATGCAGGAAAAGAACTGTTTAAGATCAAATAGCATCATTTGTGACACCAGAAGAAAAGACTTGCTGAAAGTCCTGGTCAGTGATTTTAAAATCACTGTTTTCAAACAAACATCTGCCAAGATGTCAGATAATCCCAAACATAGTAATAGATTACCTCTGAAAGCTTAACACACATTGAATCTTCCCATCCTTCTTCTGGTGGGTATTCAGGAATAAATACCCAATCTGCACCACAGGCTAAGGCACTAACGAGAGCTAGATACCTAATAAATACAGAAAATTATTAGACATTTATGCTTCAGATTTCTTCATCTTTCATAATTATATTTGTATGAGATACAAACTGCTGAAGACAATACATACCCACAGTGTCTCCCCATAACCTCCAGAACAAATGTCCTCTGATGGCTGTAAAAACAAGAAAACAAATTAACTGTAATACTGCAAAAATCCAGCCCGAATTCTTGAAATCAGAACCTGGTATCAGGAAATAGCCTGTGTTTACCATGCTTACCAAACACAAAATTCATTAGCAGAACAGAAGGCCATATTAAACAATGTATTTAAAATTACATATCTTCTAACGCACAATTTGTTTTCACTATTACTTTCTTCTAAACATGAAAGGGTAGTTAGGAGAGAAGAGGTGAAAATTTACTAGAAATGTAAATGATGCAGACCCATAGTTAAGAACTGTAATGATACTGCTGTATTAAAAACAAAATATTTAATTGCCTAAATTTTACCTATGGAAAGCTTATTTACAAACAGATGCTACCTTGGACTACTCAAGGTACGACTGGATCATCTTCTCAGAATAGTATGCAGCCAAAAAGAGCTTTTATTCCCACTCTATAAATATTACAAATACCAGTTACCTAACATATTTAAAATTAACTTGTATCCTCCACTATTGCAGGGCAATAGGAAATTTAAGGTTTGAAGCATAAACAACTGCATATATTATAGTTTTTTATAATATGCACGATTTACCTTTGAGCAGTGGTCATGATGGCATCCACAACTTCAATGATTCTGTGCAAGGCTGAGTCAGTACCTATGGTCATATCAGTGCCACAGAAGTCATTGTCTATGGATCCAACCATTCCCACAATGTTAAGGTAAGCATATTTCTTAACAGCCTCTTTATCAATCATTCCTGTAAAAAAATATCCAGAGAAAGAGCTATAAAATTATTACTTTAAACTGATTGCTTGGGTGCTCTGCTTTTGTAAATTAAACATATCCAAACATTAAATTATGTTTAGATATTTTAGGCAACAAGGTTAGTCAAAACTACAAACAAAAGCCAACCAAACAACCAAACAAAAGAATCCTGAACAGAACTCCTCACAGTAAGGAAGGAAACAAGAGCTTTTCAGTCATTTCAAAGCGTCAACAGATTATCAAGTTTTGTAACCAACCTTAAAATTGATGGTTTGGACTTAAACAACAGCATTCAAACTGTAGTCTCAGTGTACGACATGCAATGAAGTAAAAGGATGCAAACTGGATGTGATTATGGGTATACGAGAACAATCAAAAACCAGCATTAACCTTTTAAAAAGACTTCTCTTCTGCAATACTGAAAGGCTCTGATTTCATGATTAATAAGCAAATAGAACAGAAAAGCTTAAAGCTACCTCAGTATCTGTGGATGGGATGGTAGTAAATATAATGCCAAATTTTTAACATGGGATTCAAGAACTATGTATCAGTGTGTTTAATGTCTACACTAGAGAAAATAATAGAAACCATAATGAAAAATATGTCCACAAAGATAAATACAGCATTCTGAAGAGTCAAAATGTTTTCTATGAATGTATACCATGCATTACAAACCTTTTCTAGAGTTCCAAAGGTGACTTAATAATCACATGAATAAGGGTTATCTGGTTGACACATTTTACTTTCCAAAAAGCCATTGACAATGTCTGTCCTCAAAGGATTTTGAGGAAACTAAGTAGCCACAGCATAAGAGAGAAGGCTTTTGCATAGAAAAAATAATGTGAAACAGAGAGTAAAAAATACGAAACAAGTGGCAGTAGTAAATGCAAGTTCTTCTAACTGAGGAAGGTAGCCAGTAGAGTTCTACAGGGATCTGCACTGTTCAACATACTTGGCAATAACCTAGAAAAGGGAATGAGCAGTAAGGTGCCAAAGTTTACTGATCAAACTGAACTATTTGGGTTTTAAGGGTGTAGGGTGTCTGAGAAGAAACAAAGACAACTAGCAAGACACACTGAGCAGTAAAGTATCAGATGGAATTCATTGTACATAAACTAATACATATGAAAAGTGTACCCTAACATCACAAGCAAAATAATGCTATTTTCAGCATAATAATATAATAATGCTGTTTTCATTAATAAATCAGCTTCAATGCTCAATAATAGTAAAAAAATATATGTATAAAAATATTAGAAAATATTAGGAAAAGAATAGAGAACAAAACAAAGATCGTTATACTACTGTGTAGATCCATGGTTTGCCCTCATCTTGAATACTGGGTGCAGTTGTGGTCCTCCCCACCTCAAAAAAGGACATGGTAGAACTGGAAAAGGTTCAGAGAAGGGCAACAAAGATGATCAAAGGTATAGAACTTACATATAAGGAACACCTAAGCAAACTAGGATTCTTCCATCTAGAAAAAGAGATGATGAAGGGAAAATAAGACAGCTGTAAAATCTCAGGTGGCATGCAGAAAGGAAGCAGGATTGATCATTCACTGTTTGTTCTAGCACAAAAATTATAGGACATCAAATGAAACTAGAAGCCAGCAGGATCAAAACAAACAGATGATGATTCTTCAAAATCTTCATCATTCAGTGAAGCCGTAGGACTCCTTGCTACACAATGTTTCAGCAAAAAATTGTATACGTTCAAGGACAAAGTATACATTCATGGAAGAGAAATTCATTAAAGACTGCTAACAGCATCTGGTTTAGAAGTCCTGAAGACAGAAATGGATGGAGTATCAGAGTATTTATATATTATGAGCAACATATAGCATCAACACAGCATTATTTAAGCTTGTTCTGTTATTTTACTCTTTCCTATACGTTCTCTTGGATGGTATTAAAAGACAGCTACAGGGCTGATGCACTTTTAGCAAGTCACTTAATGTTCTGAACTTAAATAGTGACGTAAAGGCAGGAAAGCATCATAATTTAATAACAACCAAGTATGTCACTTGTTGTAGGAAAGAAATTACCATCTCAGTTTGGATTTGAGGGTAAAGGGCTTTTCAAGCAGAAGGTTCAACATTCAGGCCCTGAAAATGATTCATAATGGGGGAAAAAAAGCCACACACACAGTTGCCCAGTAACTTATTTTGCCTTTTTGAGCCTTTATGGCATATAAGAGAGGACATACAGAGAAAAAACCACTACTTTATGAAGAACTGTGTCATTTCCTAGAATGTATGCATTTTATTTTTGAGCTCAAGAAATATCCTTGGGATATAGTTTGTGTATGTATAGTTAGGGTACATAACTTCCCTGGAGACAAAACAAGTCAAGAGGGTCTAAAAGCAAACTTACCTTTCTGCGCCAGTTCTTCTAAAAGTCCACTCCATTCTTCACGGAACAGATTGGCACCGGTTAAGCTGCCATCTCCACCAATCACACAAAGATTAGTGATTCCTCTCTGAACCAAGTTGGAGGCTGCCTGCAGGCGGCCCTCCCGGGTACGAAAGGATTTGCAGCGTGCACTACCAATAACTGTACCACCCTAGAGAAAGGAAGTATGTAACAGTTCAATTTCATAATCCAGTATTTTACTTTTTTTTTTAAGATGGATTAATGATAAATGGCTATTTTGCAGCACAACCTCCATTTTTAATTTCACAGTAAATGAAAAAAGTAATGAAAAACAAAATTGTCAAACCAGCGGGAAATCATGTTCTCAAGAGCAGATACACACACCAGGGAAAAGGGAAAAATGTAAAAAAATTACTGAAAGATCTATTCTTCAAGGAAAATGTTAAATGATTTGGGATTCATTTCAGTAGCATTCAAATTAATTATCTAATTGTTACTTCTATGTGATGACAACAGATACAATAGTGATACAATACTATCTAGTTAAGAATTTAGATGAATTTGCTTCAAAGTATGACATTGTTCCCCCTAATATAATGAAATATACAAACAATAACAGAGAAGACGTAACCCTGAAGCTTAAAATTAGCACTTATTGTAATTCCATAGAATTATAACTGCAACCACACTTATTGCCTTATAGATCAGACTAATGTTAAATTTTCTGTTTCATTAATTTATCTGCTATATTTTTAATATGATTTAAAGAGCTTCCTCCAAAATGGAAGTCACTATTTTCAAAAAAGACTGAGGCACCTTGTCATTGAAAATTGCTGGGCATCTTGCTGAAAACAAGTTATTTACACATCTTCTGTGTTCATGTTGTTTAGTCACTCAAGAAAAGCCTAAATTTTGCCTTATTTATTGCCACGGTAAAAAGTAAAATTAATTAATACTGCAAAAACATTTTTTTCCTGCAAACAAATCTGGAGATGATTATCTCACTTTTACACAAACATTTCCTTCACTTTTAACTTATATTAAATCAGTCATGCCAATCTAAATTTGAGCTTCAAAACTGTAGAGGCTATATTGATATGATCTGCCCTATCAAGAGATGTTTCAGCTCTCAAGTCAGTCCTAGGCACCAATCTACCATCTACGTTGCAATACATAACAGCTGCTACTGGAAGAAAAAAAAAGTGGAACAGAAGTTCAGCTTTCTCCACAGACAAAAAAGCAGTATATACATGGAGATGTTCTAAAAATAACAAACAGCACTAACATACATATCTAAACTAGATATTTTCATACTTAAAAAACATAGTTGTAAGTGGAAAAGAGACTATTTAAAACAATGTACAATTTGTTCTGTTTGAACAGAAATATATGTTGGGCTGAAAAATGTTTTACCGTCAAAACAACTAAACACATTCTTTAAGATGCATCCTCAGATTCACTGTTGGTCTGTTGAATTCCTAGCAATCAGGCTCACAAAGGTGCTTTTCTTATAGTATGTATGCTATATACATGTATAGGCTGCCTATATCCTGCTTCTGCCTATGCTCTTGTGTGGCTGGGCCATGACATCTCAGTTTTCTCTTCATCATAAGATGCATCTTGGATGACGGCCTTAGTCGTATGGTTTAGTTTTAGGTTGTCCTGCGAGGAGCAGGGAGTTGGACTCAATGATCCTTATGGGTCCCTTCCAACTTGAGATATACTATGATTCTGTGATTCCAGATTCTAAAAGATAGACTGAACAAAAAAGGTCCCTCACATGGACAAAATATCTCAGTATTCCAGGGTATCTGTTAAAAAAAAAAAATCAACAACAAACAAAACCACGGAAATCAAACACTTCATCTATTTTTGTCTCTGCTGTTCATTATACTAGCTTTATAGAAACTCCAAAGAAACCCACGCTTCACATGAAGGTAGCTTAGAGACAGCCTGGCAAACAGTAAGGCCTCTTTGCCAAACATAGCATCTGCTCTGGAAGAGGTAACAACATTACCATGCTGAGGAAAAGTGTAAGGAGATCCAAGTGGCCACCTTGCAGAACGTTGTAATATAAATGTACAAAGTCACTGGTATTATCTGAGCTCTTAAGAACTACTGTAATTACACCCATTACTATAATTCTAAATCCACTTATACAGGAAGCCAACAGGGTTTCGTAAGAAAACACTTGCCTTACCAAACAGTTGTTTCACATTTTGGCTCTATAATGTCTTCTTTATTAAATACAGGCTTGACAATATGGCTTTAGGAGGCTAATGACATGTAATTTTGAAAATCTAGGACAAAGGTTTTCAAGATTATTTGTGCGCACCAAATACAAGACCACACAAAGATCTTTAGGAAATGTCAAACATCCATACTATAGAAATCAGAGTCTGCTAAAAGTGGTATGTGCTTGTCACTCAATCATCACAGAATTCAAATCCACAAGTACAGCAGTTTGCCCGGATCTAGAATTTTGGTTCCCTGTTTAAAGGGAGAGGTTTTGGGTCCCACTCCCACAACCTAACACTTACCACTTGCAGGATACTTGAAACACTTTCCCATGAAACTTCTACAATATTATCACCTCCATCAACCATTCCCTGGTAACCCTGAAAAAGAAAAAAAGGTATTTCAGAAGTCTGATTTGAAAAATTGTGTAACATTTCCACTGCAGTAATACTCACCCTGAATATTTTAATGCAACTTTAAGTAATTAAAAACAATGAATAAAAAAATACTCAATTTAAGTGAAACTACATTCAAGCAGGTATCAATCACATAAGGGAAGGGAAAAAGCTAATCCCTCTTCCTAAAAGGTCAGTTCCAAAGCTAATTTCAAGATAAAGTAATGCTTAATATAGATTACACAGCTTATCAACCAGAACAGCAATATGTTCTCCTATCTCAGGAATAAATATTCACTGATTTTTTTAAAACTAGAAAGACAAAAGAACTTTTAAAAGCATTATAAAAAGTGCTTCCTAAAACTGTAACCTCATCTTGAAGTCATAAATTTAGAGAAAAAAAAATATCTACCTTTGTAACACTTTGTATGCTTTCCCCCCCAAGGTAGGTATAAGCCAAACAAAACAGAGAGTAATAACAAAAAACTTTTCATACAGGAAGGAGAAATCAAGTCACATAATATTTATTCTTTTTGGAGGCATTTACACAATAAATAACTGAAGGAAATTTAGTAGAAAAATACTACTTTTTGTGATGCATTTAAGAAATCCTTAATACCTTAACTCAACTGGTCTTCAGAAACCAATGCATGCTGTAATATAGAAAAAACTACACTTAGCTGAGAGAAGGAAAACTACCCAGTGAGCAGCTGAAGCGTTTTATTATGCCTAGCTTTATTAAGTCTCTGCATAAATACTAGCAGAGAGACAGTGACAATTACAGACTCTTTTCCACCAGGTGATATTGTGAACACCGATTTAAAGAAGAAAAAAAATAAAAAAGGAAGAAAATACAGCAAAGTTTTAACGTGGAAAAACCTGAGACAGATACCAGAATAAACCCGGAACTACCATTCAACTTTTTCACATTCATTTAAATCCAAAGGAAAACAAAAACACCCTATGTTAGAGAAAACAAAAAACCACGAAACAAAAATAAACATGACAATGTTTGTCTCCATTTTTAGATTTTGTGTACATAGGACAATCACGCTGAGGAACAGTTACTTAACCTTTCTTCTGTATTCAGTTCTTGCAAGACTGTACATACTTAGTTTTAGGGTTCTCAATAATAAATTGGGTGGAACTAGAAATAAAAGGGAGTTTGGAACTAGAAATAGAAGAGATTAGAAGACAGTAAAACTGACATTATGAAATGCAGACACTTCCTTTGGCACACTTTGGAGTATACGTAGACCATAATCAGAAAGCAGTAAGTTAGAAGTGTACTAAGCCTACACTGGTTTAAAAAGCCACATATATTACATGAATACTATATCATACTTGGAGTTCCTCATTAGCATGATAGGATAACAATCTAAAGATAACATGGACTCGGCATCAGTATGAGTTACTCAAATTAATCTTTCTAGCATTCTAGTACAGAAGCATAAAAGTTTCTGATCAGTGAAACTTGACTAATGAATTTATATATAAGATGATTAAGTAATCGTAAAGAAATAGCTACTTATGCCTCCGATTTCTAGAATTCAGATCTTTTCACTATTTTGTACGCTCTGCAGATAACCGACATGTATCTAACATATACACATACTGTCTTTCTTGTATACTTGTCTTACCTTCAAGTCATGTGTATACATTATTTGCATAATCCCTTCAAAATTAAGAGTAAATTGAAAAAGAAATGCTTCATCTACATATCAACTTTATCTGATGAAAAAAAATATTTGTTTAAAGTGCAAAGATTTTCAGACAGAAACATTCCAGTGGATCCAACTGACCTGGATGAACACTAATAAATTAGTAAGTTCACTTGGTTTTTGCTTTTAAAGCAAAAATGTGATGTTCCTTATATCACTCAGTAATGAAAAGGTTTTCCTATTGGCAACTACAATAGCACAAAGATTCATGGGCAGCAAATCCAGAAAGAATGGTGTGATGCTGCATCCTAACTCTGTAACACTGACTATAGTAAGCTGTATTACAAGTTGACAAAAACATACACAGTTCACATATTAGCTCAAATCATTCACCTTACATTCCATTCTTACTTGAGAGGAAAAATAAAGAAAGTGTATCCATGAAATTATTACATATGGTAAATCTATACAAAATTATATACATCTCATGAGACTCATGGATGAAAATTCCCAACTCGTATTTTATTAACAAACCTAAAACAGAGGAAAACAAATGGATAAACTAATATTTGAAATTGACTGTAAGATTTGAAACACATTACAGCTAGCCTAAAGATGAGCTATGACCTATTCCTGTGCCATGAACCTTTAAAGTAGAAAGAACTCATGCACTCTGGCCAGGAGTCCACTTTCTCTGTGTAGACAAGAAAGAATTTGGGCTGTATTAACAATTCCTCCCATTGCAAGATAAGGACAGGGAATTTTTGGAACAAGCCCGAAATATTTTAGTTGTTACATTAGCTTTTCCTAACTCAGTTCTGCTTGCAAAGTAGTGCACATAAACTAGCTCTGAACAACATAGCTAGAATTTCCACTCTGTTCTTCCATACCATTAAGAGATATAAAAGTAATAGAATTAGAACAGCTTTCTGAAAAAGCCATGGGGGGGAAAAATATGATGAATTATAATTGAAGGATTAATAATGATCACGATTTCCATTTATAATTTCAGTTATTTAAACACTGATGCTAACTTGGAAACTGGGCAATCAATTTTAAAAGCTGAAATCAACTTGAAACAGTTACAATTGTCAGGTTACCGAAAATTACTAGCAGAAGTGAATACAGACAGAAGTGAATAAAAACAGAGTGGGAACCTGACAATTTACATTATAAAAAAATAAGTCTTACTTAGATTTAAAAATAGTAACTTGGGTACTAAGATAATGAAATTACAAGCTTTCAAAAAAGAACAAGCCATCTTCTGATATGTTACACATAAGACACTGTGGCCTTTAACAGTTATTTAAGTTTACTTACTGAGCTTTCTTAGTTATTGCTTGACAATGTAAAATACCAGCATCACTCAGTGCACAAACCACCACATAAAAGACATTACGTTTTCCTCACAGAAATCCGTGACTGCCATACCATTGCATTCCCAATGCTGGCATCTTGAGAAAGAGACTCTTAATCAAGATGAAGAATCTAAAAGTTCCATAGCTTAGTAGTAAGAGCACGCATCCACTGGGAACTATGTGCTTCAATCCTGGAAAAAGGGCACGTTATTTGTATATTATATTTAAGATTTCAGTTTCTAAAACGAATTGTCACAAACGAGAGGCATCACTTTTTCTTCTCATTCTCAATTAAAAAAACAAACAAACAAAAAAACCCCAAACCATCTTAAATAATTTCTGATTAGTGAAAAATTTAAACCAGCCTACTAGAGCAGCCTGGTTATTTTACATGTAATTCCTCCACAGCATAAGTGGAATAAGTCCACAGGTATTCAAATTTTAATTGAGATTGGGGTAGATTTGAGGAATAATGTGATGCTAGTCAGTGAGGGTGACTAAAGACTGTTTATATACTGAAATTAAATAATAAATATGTTCACATGTATAAAATATGAAACTACGGCACCTGTATAGAGTCAGCACTGTTTCCATGAATTAATAGCAAAATTTTCAAATGTGCTAATTTCACTGAATTAAGATACAATGGGGGGGTGTGGGTCAATTTTACTTGGTAATCCCTCTCTCAACATAAAATAAAGCAAAATGGAGTTATGAAAAAAAGGAAAATACTTATTATTTTACTTAAAATATGGAGCTAGTTTTGGCCACAACTGTAGAAGACAGATGGTTTTACAGTACAAAAAAAGTTCTTATGACAGAGAAAGTTACAGGAGAAAAAAAGAGCATACGACAACTACAGCACAGTAGGCTTGAGAAGGCTGAGACCTTTAACTCCAAATAAGAAAACATTTTTCACCTTTTCAGTGTTGCCACTTCAGGTTTTCTCTTCCCTTTTTCAGAGCAGCTTCAACACAAGTATCACTTTGCCTTGACATATGTGTGTCTAGTTGAAATGCCTACTAAAAATGTAGGCTAAAAATTTACTGTTCTCATTGCTTAACATACTGAAGTCTACATTTGATGAACTGTAATTCAGAAGGACCTTATTAAAAGTATTAAATAAAGTAACTTCAAGTATATACAAATTTACACTTCCCCTGCATACATCACTTAAAGGCTTACAATAGGGAACATTACTGGCAAGTCTTACCCTAAGATTTTTATGTACCACTACACTTATCACCTCTATCCGTTTCCTATTTCAAAGTTCTGAAATTAAATAGCAGTTTCATTTCAAAGCTTGCAACAGTGTTTCTCTGAAGTACTTACATGCATTGTGAAAGAAAACTGACTTCACCTTTCATGTAACAAAAAGTCAGAGAGGGAAAAAGTTTAGCATTTAGTACTACCTGAAACACAGATTTGAATGGACTAATCTAGCAGCAAAGATCTCTTTCAGAGCTATTACCCTTACTTACACCAAAATGCGCATTTTTCTCCCAGTTACAATGAAGATAGAATGACAATATACAATGGAAACTCAAAGATCAAACACCGAGTTGATTTTTACAATCAACTTTCACTCAGAAATGTCTCCAACTTCACACTGGCAAACTCTCGCAATTAACAGAACAAGACGGTAACTTAAATAGAGCAATTTTGCTAAGTTTGGAAAAACAGAAATATCCAAGTTTTTTGTGAAATGTCACTCTGTGATATAAAGAAGGTTTTTTTTAAAGGTGACAAAAGTAAACATATTGTAAGATGAACTATGAATATACTAATTCTTAAGTTAACATAATTTAAAAAAATAAAAATCCAAGTTCTGGCCCTTAAGACAGACAGCCAAAAAAACCCTCCTTATTTCCACAAAAGTAACTGACCCATTTCAACAAGCCTGCAAAACAGCCAAACACCGAAGGAATTCTAGAGATTGGCCATGTAATTAGCACACACTAAGTATTCAGAGCTACTTGCTGTAGCACTGTAGTACAAAAGAATTTTGGAGCACAGTGCTCTGCTTATTTGCATTTGAATATACTTCACATCTTTGGTAAATGAACTATAGGAATAAGCAGACACAGAAAGAAAATGGATAAATAGCTACCTTTCAAAGCTAAATTGTGTATTTTGCATGTGCAAAACTAAAACCAAGGTGCATGAATTCTAGTACTTTTATATTCAACATTAAAATTACGTTTTACTAAGAATATTGCCTACCAAGTTTTACCCCATATCAAATGTTTATTATGATTCGTAATCACTTCAAACTTCTAAGGAGTTGTACAGGAATTCCAGTGTGAACAGAATTACTTCTTGCTAAATATATTTACTGTATTGTTTAATCCACAAATTTTATAAAAACTGAAAATGTCTTTCAGGGAGAAGTGTAACTATAACTTAGTCTTCCAGTAAGATGTACGCATACAGCATCATTTTGGCATTTACTTTAAGCTTGTCTGATCATTTTTTCATAGCAAACAATTGTTACAGAAGTTAACAATCTTCATACACATGCAGTTATAAGCTTCAACCATATAAAATTCTGGTGTCTGGACACACTGCTGATGGTGCAGGTTTTTTTGGTGGGGGCTTTTTTGTTTGTTGGTTGGAAAGATGACACCAGCCTGACAGTAGCCTTGATTAGGAACAAGTTGTGTAATCTGTGAAATGACTGTGATGGCACATCCTTGTCATACCCTAGGAAAATGGACTGGGGGAAAGTCAAAGGGCTAAGAATTAGTAGTTTAACCAGGTCTAGGAAAGTATTTCAAGCACAATATTTGAGGCCAAACATCTAACCAGTACACAAATACATAGCTCACTGCTGGGTGACAACCACCTCTGGTTTTCTCAGTATTTTAAAGCTTCAGGTAGCACACAAAGAATTCCATATATTTTAAAAATTACTTTGAAATAGTTTTAGCATATACCTTGTAAAAAGTATTTTCCACAAAAATAAAAAATATTAAATAAAACACTGATTTAATGAAAGGGGTATGACATCTACAATATTTTTTAATTTATACTATTCACTATCCATGAGGTTCCCACAGAAACTCAAGCACATTCACAAGACAAATACAGAATGAATAAAACAAAAACTAACCTCATAAATAAAATACACTTTGGCTTTTACATAGATTCCCATGCGTACTACTGCGCGCACAGCAGCATTCATACCTGAGAAGAAAAAGCAAAATCACATTGTTATAGGCTATCCAACATTTTTTGTACACTATAAATTTTCATTGTCTTTAAAAAAACTGAAATATTAATTCATTCCTAAAGACAGACAGTGATCAGCATCCATTAAAACAGCAATTTGCTTAATGACAGTGCAATCAGCCCATGAAGAGTGCAGAACTATTTGCTTTGTTACAAAATTATACAGATGCCAGCATGTGTGTTAATCAGAGATTAAATTGCTGCTGATTGTACAACAGCATTGTAAAAGTAACAGGTACTAAACCAGAAACAGAAAGTAAATTTATTTCACAATAATAAAGAGTTTTCTATCTGGAATGTAAAGCATTCAGCCAGTTAAAAATTAGCTTCTTCAAGAAGAAATTGTATTTTAACATCTTTATTTCCTGAGCTTTCCAAAGTAACACAGGTGTATACACTGTATTTTGCCAGGAGCACAGCCAAAGCTTCTGACACATACAGGTGCCCACTTAAAAAGATAGAAGTAGCAGTAAATTAACACAAGAAATGCTGCATGGAATCATTTGACAGAAAAGTGCCTAAATGCCACTTTGCTTCCCAGAATTGCAAGCTCATGTTGGACCTCTCTGCTGACAGACACCTGACAAATCATACTAATGTAAAATTGTCCATTTAAGTCTAATGGTCAAACACTTAACCTCCTGAGCAACAGTGAAAGTTCCACTGCTTCCCCTGCATGCATCAAAGGAATTTGTTCTAACCCATCCCTTTGGATACTGTGTTAGCATACTTATTATCCAGTAAATTCCCCAAAGTAATAAACTAATTGCTTCCATACCACTTAGACAAAAGAGATTATGCAAAAAGCATGAGGACAGAAGTAGTAATTAGGCTACGCTGAAAAAAAAACAGCCTCAGCACAACAGTTGAAAAGGAATGCTAGAAACCTGACAAAAATACTGGACACCAATTCTGCAAATCTGTTGCACTTAATACCAAAATGGCAAAGTAATAGGTCAGCTTTTCTGTTCCACATAGGTGTTAAATGTTCTCCTGCCTGGAGATGTAAAAAAGTCAGTAACTAGAATATGCAAGCCCACAACACAGGAAGCCATAACGACCTATTCCTGCAATATCCACCATTACTGGAAAAAGAGAATTAGACTGAGGTTTGTACAAAGATTTATTACTTAGGAACATACCAGAAAGTCCCTTAAGTTGCCCAATGTGAAACAAAAAAAAATAAAATAAGTCTGTCAAAAGCAAAACTTGCTTTGTTGTTCTTATAGATGTTGCTTAGCTTTAAGATTAAAATAATGAAAACTGTGTTTTCACATCAATTCTGTATTAGGAAATGACAGCAAGAATTATCTCAGCCAGAGTCAGCCTTGGGGCAGAGCTGGAAAAAGTCCTCAAATGCCAAGACAGCTAAAAGCACAGCTTTGGATGACGAACTGGGAAAAGCAGAGAATCTCACTCACAGGCTGTACTGAAAAGAAAGTTGGCATGCTAAGTCTCAGATCAAAACAGATCTACTACAGAGAGCAAAGTTATCTCCTCAGGGAAAACAAAAAGAACACCCTCCCCTGCACTCACCCCCCTCATACACAATGCCCCCTACAAAGTAGAGACAAAGACCTTTAACTTTAGAAGTAGTTCTCCACAGCACTGCCATCTTCCTCAAACAGGGAAGACAGAAGCAAGCAGAAGCTACTCCTTTAGTCAAAGTCCACAACTTGCTTCTGCTAATGCACAACATGTTGTGTGGGAGGTTGGGCTTTTTTGTTGTTGGTTGGAAGGAAGTTTTTTTGGTAGCTTGGGTTTGAGGCTTTTTTGGGGGAGCATTTGTAGAGACGTTTTTTTAGAGGTAAGAACAACTTTTTACATTATCTATTTGACTGCAAAATTCTAGAAGAGTGGCTAAAAGGTTCACTTTCTGAAGGGAAAGAGTTCAATCTCACACTCGGGTGTCTCAGCGGCAGTCTCTGTGTTCAAAGTATCGAATTAGAATAAAAAAAAGAGTGTCTGATGCAAACAGGCTAAAGCAGAATGTTTTTGCCAGGAAACACAAATATTTAATAAAGTAGGAAGACATTAAGCATTTGCATGTCTATCAAAGTTTGGTACTTGACTTTTATCTGCTTCTTGCTCACATTTCTTCTTTACTGGCCATGCATCCTAGCTTTTTATCTTTAGCATGCACCTCTCAATCACTGTATTTTAAATAAGGGCAGTAACTCTGTTCTCATTACAAATTCTCCAGATTTGCCATGGCTTTGCTATGTATAAATTAGCCTAGATATTGATTGGCTTAACATTCATACTTCTTCTAAAACAGAGTAAAATACAAGCATTCATTTCTCAAAATGACAAATGATTAATTATTTCCATGTATTCATAATACAGCCACATACTTTCCCAGTGATACTTTCTAGTTTCCATGTCTTACATGAAAAATTGGCAAATGTCATAATTCATCTGCTGCAAGAAAGGGCAAAAGCCCAGGAAAAAAAAAAGCCATAAAACAAATTACAGACATATATTTCACTCTTTACACTGGAAAAGGACTTGGATGTTTGTTGGTAAGCTCCTAAAGAAGTAGTTTACATTTCAGAAGGGCTGAGGACTGAAGGAAGTTATAATCTGCTATCTACAAATACAGTTAAAATATTGAAGCTTTTTACTTTTGTAGGCTGGCTATCTAGAGCTGAATACACTGCTTGCAGTGATTCAAGTACATAAAGAAAATTTCTCTAACAAATTGTTGCTGTATTTGATTATTTGTGGAGTCTTACAATGGTATTTGTGAATTACCATAATAACTATGAAATGCAATTATATGCTTATTACTGAAAAAGATTTACCAAGTTAACCGTGGATTTCATCCTGAATAATAAATGTAGCCTGATGAACATATAGGATTAGAATAGCAGTTTCAAAATACAGCCACGAGTAAAACCAGCACTATTTTTATAACATAAGAATTACTTAAAATCTTTCTGCATTTACACTTGCCTTTGCATTAAAGCCTTTCACATATGAAAAGATTTATTTTCCTCTTTTGGACTCAGCAAAAGTTAGGTAAACTGCAACTATGTGCATGGCTCTACACAATGTCTAAAAATAATTTATGAGATGATAATTTACCGTTCTTCTTGTTATTGTCTACTCAATTGTCTTTGAAAGCAGTAACTTTCATAGCAGGGTTACAGACAGTACTGCAAGAGTCTAAGTTATTTTAAAGGCACTCCCTTCCCCCAAAAAAGTATTCCTCCCCTGTGCCTACATCTTGTTCCACATGCATGTGCACTATTACAAGAGGAGCTTGAGTAAAATTAAAACACTATTTTGTGTTTTCCTCATGTTACTCAGCTAGACAGGCCTTTAAATAAATAACTGTAATACTAAGCATACAGAAGAAAAATCAAAAGGATGCATCTTGGACGAGCACCAAGAAATACTTAATACCATCAGTTTTAAAGATAAACATTGGCTTTAATGCATGGTTAATGACTCTGTGTATATGCTTCAGTGCTATCCTGAATGAAGATCCAGACTTAAAAGACCATATACCAAAACACATAAACTAAGGAAAATGTCTAAACAAAACCAAACAAAAGACTTTATTCAAGTATGTAAATGGATATATCTGTAACAATGTAAGAGCCTATAATCAAAGAGAAAGATGAGAAGAAGCAGCCAAATACAAGAACTAAACAAATCATTAAGAACACAATTTGGGTTTGTTCCGTTTACTTTCAATTACATAGCAGATTTTATTCCAAACAATCACAATAACGATTCTAGATACCCAAATACAATTTTTCTAAACAGTAATACCGTATTAGATCAGAACATTCTACTGTACAAATATATACAATAGCATGAAGTCTAGACTACATATCTCCTTCTTCGACATTTAAAAAAAGGTCTTAAGAGCCTAGTTTAAACCATAGGACCCACTAATTATAGAAGCAGTTCTTCCAAAACATTAAATGCATGGAAATAGTTACTCATCCATTAATAACTACATTCCTTAATTTTACATACAAATTTTTAATATTTTATATATGGACACACCTATATGCACTTTATATGTGTCTATACACACACACACTTATTTGCTGAAAAAGGTGTCTTTTTGGGGGCTAGAATTCAAAAATTCATTGTGACTACTTTCAAACTATGTGTTAACAAATAAACTCTGTCATCTGGGCACCATAAAAGGAGTGTGGATTGTTTTGGTTTCAGGTTTTGAGTTTGTCTTTTTTTTATTTTATTTGTTCAATGGCAAAAATTTCTTTTTTCCATCACATGCTACCAGGACAAGACCAGTACCTCTGCACTACCATATTACACACGTCCCGTGACGTTTCACAGAAGTCCGTAGTGCTTCAAGAGTAGAAACATGTAGATCTTCGCTTCCACAGTCATAGTTTCTGGTTCTCCAAAACTCTGGAATCCAAGAGACTATACAGATTTTTTTGTGTTTCTAATCTAAATATTTGCTGAAGGAGTGCAGGTTTTTGTTATTTTTATCAATGGCAAAATATCTTGTTCCAATGTAAATTACCGAAACAATAGCAGTACATCTGCACTACCATATTAAATAAGCCTTGAAATGTTAGGACACCTGTAATGATTCAAATGTAGAAATATGTGAAGCTTTACTATGGTCTACAATATTTCAGACCACTACTATGTAATCCATGAGTCCCTTACTTATGGTGTCTTCCACAACACTAAATCTTTTGAGTTTACCTCAAAAATAACACGGTCATATTCAAAGACAATAATCTTGAGCCTGTAAATTGGGCAACAGCTCAAAGTAGCCACAAACACATCATTCCCCAACAGTACACAATTGCTTTCTGTCAGAAGCTTTCAGATGACATTGTTCCTGCTGCTGAGCCACACCTATCCTGGTCCTACAACAAGCAGTCTGATTGGAGGTTGTACGAACGTAAGTGACCTACAGCCATCAAAACTGTCTGTGGCAGCCACTGGCAACCAGTGTAAAATACAACCAGTGTACTTCATGCCCTGAAGCAGACAACAAGCAGAGAGTGACACAAAGTGAAGACAGAAGTGTGACTGAAAACTCATTATAAGTTCACCTTTGAGCTGCAACCACTACAACTTAGAAGTAGTCCAGAAACAGAACTAACGCTTAAACTTTGAGTCAGTTGTCAAAACTTCTTTTGCCTCTCAAGATACTTGTGATTATGATGGAAAGTGCTTGTTTCAGTTCACAATTTAAAGGCTGGTCAGCTAAAGTGATGGACCACCAAGTTTAGTACTTACATACATTACGTGTACAAACTACAAATCTTTTTCGTGTGAAATAAATTACTGATAAATTCATTAACTCCACCAAACAAAAGAATATACCTGTGTTTAAAATACGGTGACTAAACCATAATAGTTCCAGTGTGATATAGAGACATTCTAGTCTTCAGTATTCCACAGGTAGTAAAAGAACAAACAAAAAAGACCTTGCAAGGAAATACCACAAATGTGGGGAAGTAATTTAAAACATAACATAAATAGAAACACTTGTGTAATTTACACAATGCTACTTCTAAATTATCAAAAAGCACATAATAACAGCAAAGGCAATAACTTCTATTTTAAAATAATTTCAAGCTTATTTTGTTCTAGGCTAGGGTTCACAGCCCAACCTGAACCGAGGCACCTACTGATAGGAAGATCACACTTACTGCAACACTAATGGGCATTCTTTCCACTCAGTTTTCTGTGGCCTTAGTTTGCATTACGGATGTTCTGAAGATTTCTAATGTCTAACAAATCTAAAGAAACCCACAAACCAGGAGACTGGAACTCTTTTTTTCTATTAGTACTTTTTTTGCCTACTTCAGAGTTAGTAGCTCTGCCTCACCCACAGTTTGCTTTACTGTGTATTTTCAAACAGCTCTGCAGTAACAGCAGCATATTTCCTCCTGCCTACACTTCACCACCTCACTTCTCCCGCACGTTTGCCCTACAGAGGGCAAGTGACCTTGACAGGGCATGACTCACTCTGTCTCGTGTTTAACTCCTATCCTAGCCAGCAAACAGACTCGGGGTTACATATTTTACACATCTGTACTGTTACCAAAACAGCGAGGATTATGAACCTCAACTGTGTTGTGCGATTCAGGCGAAATGACCAAGTTCTAATGTTTTTTTGTTCTTCTAAGTTAGGACAGCAACAGTGCCTACAAAACAACTTGGAAGGCACCCAGTTTACTTTGTTTGGTCTTTGTGACAACCTCGCTCCTGGGACAGCAATTTTCACAGGCTGTTACTTTTCATCCCTCCATGTAAATACGCTGCAGTTGCAACCTGCCAGATAATAAAGCCTAGATGTTACCGATGGACTCGGCAAGGCTTTTAAATGCTTTAATCATGCAGTGGCCAGCGCGGATTAATACTTCATAACGAGAGGTGCATCTGCTGCTGGGTTATATAATCTGCAGCCACGCGGAAGCGAGCAGCAGGGCTCAGCCTCTTGCTGCTGCTGCTGCTGCTTGAGGCAATGCCCCGGCACACTTTAAAATGGCGATTTGGCCACCAGACCACTAAAACAGGGACGCCTCGACTCACAGTCCCTCTTAGAATCGTTTCGCAGTGGAATTGACGACAGGGAGCAAACTGTGGATAAGGCTTGACCGCGTGTAACCCCACCGAGGGGCAGAAGGGACCCATCTAAGGGCATCACTTTACTCTTTCCCCGGAACGGCAACGTTTTCCTCTCCGATTGGTACCAGACCCCTTCCACCCCTACTTAGAAAGGGTTGCAGACAACCCCAGGTACAGGCGNGAAGCACCTCCTCATGGAGCCGCCGGGAGCGCCGGGGAGGAGGAAGGGGAGGAGGGGGACTGCCGGCACCGCGGGAATCCGGCAGGGATGCGGGCTGCTCCCGGCACATCCCCGCGGGAAAAGATGGGGAAACGGTCCCTGAGCGACCGAGCCCACGCGAGAAGGAGAAAGGATTCCCCCCCACACCCCCATTATCGCCACTAGCGCGAGTAA
>VZRW01006807.1:116166-180432 GCA_013398125.1 Aegotheles bennettii | reverse complement strand
TCAGCCGCCCCTGCCGGGGCTCGGTGGGAAGGCGCCCCGGCGTGCCGGTGCCTCACCGCCCGGTGCCGGTGCTGGTGCCGGCTCGGCCCGCCCGCCGCCGCTCAGCTGTTGCTCAGAGGACTCGGCCAGCGAGGGCGGACGCGGAGCGGGCAGGGTGCCGCCGGCTGCCGCCGCTGGTGTCACAGGGTCCGCTCCGCGCCCGCCCGCTCGGGCGGGGAAAGCCCAAGGCCGAGAGCTCGGTTCGTTCTTTTTCTGCCCCCTCGTCCCTCCCCGGGGGTGCCTCGCCGATGTGGCAGCCCCGAGCCGCAGCGGATGTTCAGGCGCACGTAGGAAGGGAGCTGCTTCCCGGCGTCTTACGGCGGAGAGGCAAAGGTGGAGTCTGAGGCGGAGAAGCAGTGGGCAAGGATTACTCCAGACAGGAATCCCAGGCTTTCTGCCGCCTTTTTCCTTCTCCCGTTGCGCGCCGATGCGTTTTGGGGAGCGCTTGGTACTGGTGGAGAAGTGCTCTGAAAGTCACTGCGTTACAACAGAGCAATTGGAGCACAACAGAGTAATTCTGCTGATTGTAATCACAGACACGGCTTGGGATCCCATTTTGTTAATATAAGCAAATAAAGCATTGTCCTGCGTGCAGTTCTTTGTGGTACTTAGCATAAGTAAAAGTACTTGCAGAATCTGGGGCTAAGTTACTCGCCCAAAATCATGAAGCAAGTCAGGGAGAGTCAGGAACAGCAGCAAAATGCTGAGTCACGTTTTATATTTTAATTGCTGTAGTAATTACTGTTTTTATTCAACATCTCCATCACATCTTTAACTTAACTCACGTTATAAAAATACACGTGCTCATCCTGTCAACGTTCACACAGGCACACGCAGCAGTACAGTCATTTGGGGAGTTAAGTCGAAATTACTCATCAATAAATGTTTGAAGAAACCCCATCTGCCAACAGACATCTGTACCTAGTATGTGGGCAGCTCACACTTGCCAGTCTACTCGCAGGCTAAAATGAGTGTGTGATTTGACAATGGAAAAGACAAATTGCCAAATTGTTTGCATACCATGAACAATGGTGATTCTACAGGGAATTTACTGTATTATTTCCCGAGTCTGAAGAGAGCTCTGAGTCACAGATTATAATAAAGGTGAAATTTTGTTACAGAAATATATAAACCCCCATGAAGTCCCACTCTGTCCAAAGGGTTCTGGTTTGGATCAGAATCACATTAGTTTCTTGGAGAGTAGCTCTACCAAAGCTAAATTAAGGCCTTTGAGTGATTTGGGGCGTGATACAAAGCCTGTAAAATCAGTAGGAAGGTCTTCGGCTACTAGAAACTATTGACTATATAAGATCATGGAACAATGATAGTTTGTCATCTGAGCAATATACTCTGAGGAAGCTTCGCATAGGTTCTGTTTGGTTTGGTGCAGATACGTAGCCGTTCTTTAGGATTTACTCACTTTGTTTTATTCAATGTAGCTAAAGCATTCACACTTCGTCTGGAAATAGACTTTTCCCTCTAAATACAGCCCAGATGCTAATACTTCTGAAATTATTTTCCCCCAATTATCTTACAGCACATAATGAACTTATAAGTGATGTACTTTCTTCCACCCTTGTCTAATGAGGAAGCTGCCTATGATTTCATTGTTTTCATCAGTTATTATAGCTACTCATTGTCATTCAGCAGAGTTCTCAGGAAATAATGGTATTTGGTCTGTGTTAAGTCATTAGAGGTGGGAGGAGGGGAAAGGATGTGGAACTGTTTGTTCCTGAGACTGTCTTGATATATTTACATATTTTCCAGCAATACAATTGCCTGTAATCTTAAAAGGAGTGAATTCTTGGCTTAAGCTAAGTATGGAAGGTTGTTGAGTGAAACAGTCTTATTTAAACTTGTGGGATATAGTTGCAGTGCAGGTAGGTACACGTGTATCAATCATACTGACACTGAAAGAATAGGCTCTTTTGAGATACACAAACTGATAATGAAGAAACTGCATATCAATAAAACCTCAGCAGGTAATTTGCACACTGCATTAGGCACTCTAATTGGCCTCTTACTGTAATACTATATAGATTCATTTTACATGGGATGGGGAGAGAACAGGTGGATTTTGACTCTTTCCTGATACTGGGCATTGCAGATACTCTGCTGCAGCCTTTTCCTATTGCCTGTTTGTTCCCTGTGCCGTGCAAGTCAAGCCTATCTGCCCATCTTTAAATCTTATCACTACTGAAGAAATCTTGATTGACCCTTTAAAAATACTCTGAATAGCTACCCACCTCGACTTACTGTGCCAATATCATTACACATGCTGCTTCTGAACTATGAAACGGTTTATATCATGGTTATAATATCACTGATGCATCCAGTATGTGCTTTGGCACAACATCTTCCATTGAAATTAAGTTAAACTAGGAAGAACAAATCATGTCCTAAAAGAACAAGATTCCTGCATGATTAACAGATCTGAATCAATGGATTTCCAGCAAACCAAAACTATTTCCTACATCTAGACCTTTCTCTCATCTGTGGATTCTCTGTTGTCTAGTGGTACGTGAGCCCACACTTCAACTATGTCTGAGGTGCTTATGGGAGCTGTTTCTTCTGCCCAGCTTTCATTTTTTTTCATGAGATGTAAATCATGAAGACAATTAACTTTCGCATATTCAACTTGTTAATAATATTAAAAACCGGGCAGAAAACAGAGAATGAGATGGAAGGATTTACAGAAATTTCAGCATTTAAAAATGAAATAGGCTTAGTCACGAAGTGCACAGATTGGCATGAAAAGAAGGAAAGAAGGAGTCATTGAGATACCGTTTCTGGGCAGATGGTGACTGCGATTTCTTTAAGAGAACTGACTGCCTTCTTCCCTTAATGCTACAACATTCCCTGGCCTTACATGTTGCAAATAAACACTTGTACTAGTTCATCTCTTTCTGATATATTTTCTCCCTTCAGTTGTATCATTCTAACAGTGTAAATTTTGTAGTACAGGAGCTGGATTCTCTGTTTGTTTGTTTGGGGTTTTTTTCTCCATTGCATAATGAAAGTGACACTAATGTACACAAGGCTTTCTTTACGCAAGAAATAGAGGGTGTAAAAGAGAGGAGATCTAGAACAAGTATGAGACGTGAACTACAGGAAAATCTCCAAGAGATGAAGAAGAGAATTGCAGTTACAGATAGATGAGGAAGGGAAATGAGGGCAGTGGAAAGCCAACACAGGCTTGAGATGGGGACTCAATTTTATCCAGAGTAGGGAAGTGTTACAGTTTGAGTGAACACAAGCAAAAATGTTATGGTATTAGTGCGAGGTCTCAGAGAGGGGGTGGACTTTAGGACCCTTTGCGAAAAGGGGTCCGGGGTGGGAAAACCCGAGGGGTCCTTATACCCGCCCACTTCCTGCCAAACTCTATAAAAGCCAGGAAAACTGACAGCTCCTCCCCTCCTGCTCTTCTTTTCTTTGCCTTCTCACCACGTGGAGACGTCCCAGAGAGAGGAAGGAACCCTTCCTTTGTCACCAGCTCCCCACGTGCTCTGCAGGATCCGAAGCCATCGCATACTGGGAAGAGCTTTGGAGCCTTTTCCTGCATCGGCTTTGCCTTTTGGGGGAGAAGAATAGGTAAGTTTTTCTTTCTCACCTAGAAAACTTCCACAGTGAGCCATCGCTTGGCGCAAGAGGGTAATTTGTCAGCTTGCTATAATACGAGGCACGAAAGGTGTGTGTCTGACTGGGGAATGGGATGGCCGTGGGTACGTGTTCATAGTCCGGATTAAAAGGATGTGGACTAATCATGGTGTGCTCAGAATGTGGTGCTTAGGCAGCTTTCCCTTCAGTAGTGCAGGTGATCTTAAGATACCGAGGAGAATTCTTACTGGTTTTGTGATATGAATTATGTTTGTTTACTTTAATGGTCAATATAAAAACATGAACAATAACCTTATGAGTGCCCTAACCACTTCATCATTGGGTAACATTATCCTTTGTACAGTATTTCTGGATTAGTGAATCCAGCAGGAGTGTTGGAGTGTCCTCATCCAGAAAAAAACCCTTCTGACTGCTTAGGCATGTTGTGGAGGAAGGCTTGAATGTCCTTGGCTCTCCTGATCTCAGTAGTGTCACTTTCTGGTCGTATGCTGTGATTGTTAGGCTATGTTCTATAAAAGGTGAGCAGTGTGGAATTTTACATGGAGTTCATTTCCTTTGGAAGGTGAATGATATTAAGGAGTTCTCTGAAAATTTGTTATATCATATTCCTCAGCAGAGTTTGGTTGAAATAATGCTTAGTCTTGTGTTTCCAAAAAGGCGCAAATGCAGGACACATCAACTAAGTGCTTATGTGGATTGGGGCCAAATGGACAATTTGGCCTGAAACTGTCTCTGATGTTTTTCCCTCTGCAGAATTGATGGAAATAAATGCAAGGGGAAAAAATTCTGAAATAACTAGGAGAGAGAAAGAAGAATTTATATGATTTGTGTAACTTAGGGTGGCTTAAAAAAAGAATAACCTCTTCCCCTATTTTATGACCTTGGGGATCATTTTTATGTGGAAAAAACCAACTGAAAAACCACAGAAATGGTTTTCTACTAAAAATTAAGTACCTTGAATTATACTTCAAGAAATGGTACCATTAGTAATGATCTCATCTGATTCAAATGGTTTGGTAAATGTAACTTCATTTCTAAATGTAAGCTCTGATGTTCTACAGACATCACAAGGGTTATTCCCTTCCACAAAGACCTGAATTTTATAATCTGGAATTAACATGACAATATAATTGTTAAAAAAGCTATGTAGTTACTGATATGAATTAAAAACGCAGTCCCCCCAGATATTTGTATAAGCAGTAGTTCCCATAATACTGGAGAATCTTAGTTTATCTAAAATTAAACTAATTGAAACTGTGGTTTGTATTTGCAATCTTTACATGTTTTATTATATGTGAGATTTTAAAAAGTGAACTTGTTCTCGGTTACATTGTAAATACTCAGCTTCCTACTTACTGTATGTTTTTGCATAATTTATAGCATTTATATTAATTTTATTAGTGTTGATAAACAGTGGATTTGATACATATTTCTCATGGGATTCTTTTCCCTTTGAGGACAGATTTCACTTTTTACAATAGAGATTATGCATATTTTCTTTGTAGTTCTGTGACTTGCCCGGAAATGGAAGCTCCAGAAAGGCTTAAAATAATTTAGGTGGTTGTGGAGACTACAGGCAGCCATTAGCAAGTAGAATACTCAGATAGATACATTGATATATGACTGGACTTTTTTTTTGTAGCTGCTGTGACCCTAGTGCTTCCAAGGGTCTTGTTATTCAATGTGGTGTCTTACTATTGGACTGGGAGAGGATTTAGTGTTCAAAATGCCTGAACCTAATGGAAGCATTAATTTGGGGGATTGCGAGATGGGGGAGAGCATACATATCTGGTCAAAATGGAATGTATTTCAGAGTGTACATGCCATCTTTGTTTCTTCCACAAACTATTTGGGGGGCACAGTTTCATGAAGTTGTCTTTCTGCACGACTGAGGAGACCAGAAAAGCAATTTTGGTAGTAAAGCAGATAGTGGGGCCATCATTAGAGCTTGCATGTTAGCAGCCAGCAGTTTCTGAGAGAGGTTACAAGTACTTAGAGAAAGCAGTAAAATTAGGTATTTGAACTGAATAATTTGCACTTCAAGAAGCAATCTTTATCTTTGATTCTTTTGTTTGTTTTATTCTGTTACGGTGTCAAGGATAATATATAACAGCAAAGATTGCTTCTTCAAGAGGACATTTATTTTCACTTATACTGTTGCCTGGTCAGTCAATACTTCTTGTTTCTTAGCATGGGCTTGCTCTTTCACTCTCTTCTTCCCACTCCAGCCTTCCTTTTTTTCCCCTTTCATTTATTTTTCAACCATCTATTTTCCTTTGCTCCTCCTTGCTTTCCCTACTTGCAACTTCCTTTCCATCTCTTTCTTCCTTTATTCTTAATGCTGAAGATAAGAAGAACGTCAGGAGTTTTTTTAGCTCCCATTGATAGTTTTACTATAGTAGTTAACTGGTACAAATTTAATACTCTTGCTTTAAATTTTTTTTATTGCATTGATTTGAGATCATAACTGACAATTAAAAATATGGAATGCTTCTTCCATTTGTGGAATTAAAAAAGTAGCCTTTTAATGACTAGCGGAGTCATTTCCATTTACAAGAAGCTAGTCTTGGATGCCTTATGCAATGTGCTCTGTTCCCTTCCAGTGAAGGGAATTAATAACATCCTCGAATTTCTCCTCATCTGTGAAATTTAAATAGTTATCAGGGGTGTATTTAATATAGATTTATTGTAAAAATGCATTTGTATGCATCCTTTGCTCAGTGACACCACAAAAAGTCTAATCTCACATTCTGTAGCACAGGAAAAGACACCCCAAACAAACTCAAACAAAAACCGAATTGCATATACCAAACCCTACAGTTCAGAAATACTTTGACAGGCATAGCTGAGAAGTTAAGTAACATATTTAAACTATGGAACAGAACTGAGAAAAAAACCAAACCAGATTTTTTCTGCTTTTATTAAAAGAGTTAATAATATTGTAAACTTACATGGGGTGTAGTATTTGAGAGTAAATGCTAGTGCTAAGATCATATTACATATCTGGCTTCTTACATATTGATTTTTTTTTTCTATACTCGCTTTATAATCCCTTGGAGTTCCTTAGAATTCTAATAAAGAAAAAAATTGTTTCTTTGATTGCTTATGCAAGTGACCAAAGTCCTTTTATGGTATGTAATACCACTAAGATCATTATGTGAAAATAATCAGTATGTTGTGAATAAATTGAATGGTGATTGTTATAATCAGAAATAGACAGAGCATGTTTAATGTTTAATGTTTGCGGTCAATTATCTTAGGTTAATAATGTTCCTTCCAGGAAGGCAGTGTTTCTTTCATGTTAAATGCTATTTGTTGCTGAGACTGAATGCTTCACACAATATCTTGTCTTTACAATATGAATGTTATGTATTAAATAGTTGATTTTAGAAAAGAAAAAAGTAAACAACTGCTGAAAGAACAGGTACAATAACAAGAGCTCACAGTCAAGAGTCAAGAGTAAAATCCTTCTTACTGCAAAGGAAAACTAATATTCTACATAGATGAAAAAATGACTCAGTGATTATATGATGTAGGAGGTTATCTCTCATGGTATTTACTCTTCATTATTGTTTTTGTGAGTTCAGAACTTGGATCAAATTAAATTTTACTATCAAAACCAAAAAGGCTACTTAGCTCGCAGCTGCAGCAGCTAGCTCAATTTTGTGACATGCTGGAGTGGATTCTAAAGAAGTAGACAGGAGTAGGCGAGATCATTGGGAGTTTGGGAAATAATGTGTGGTGGGCTAGAGGGAGATCAACTGAATTCCAGGGCAGGATGAGCCCCACCAAGAGTTAGTAGTATTTTAGCTACTTCTGGGAAGCTATGGTCTAGATGTTCTAGTCTCCCTCCCTGATACACTTGTTCATAACTTGTCCGTGAGGTCAAGATCTGCTCCTGGGAAGCTTCATTCCATTTTAGTGGCATAAGGTGATGCTCACTAAGCCTGAACTAGACACCTGTGGCAAAGTGCTTCCATTTTGCCAGGAATGGAAGCACTGAGAGGGATAGGAATTCCTATCCCATCCATGAAACAATTATGCTGCAATCCTTACCTTGGATCCACAAGCCCTTGAGGATCATGCACGTACCATATAAATTAAGGAAGTGGCTGCCTTAGGAAACACTGATACTTTCCAGTATGTAGGGCCAGACTAGGGTGGATTACTGAAAATTAAAATAAGCAGAACAGAGAACAAAATTAATCATGTAAGGATGAGGAAGACAGGAACAAACAGCAAGGATAATGTATGCTAGGGAAAATATTTTAATGCCTTCTAACCTTCACATTCACACCAATAAAAATAATTTATCAAGAATCACAAAAGAATGTGAACCACTATGAGGAATATTCACTTTTGTTGCAACTTCTACCTTGGAAGTTTTCAAGACATGACTGGACAAAGCCCAGAATTCAGTGTTGACCCTGCTTTGAGCAGGAGAGTGAATTTAGGTCCTGTGAGGTCCCTTTTGACCTAAATTATTCTATAATTTAAAATTTTTCTCTATTTTGTAAATTACCAAGAAGATAAATGTCTGTAATAGCTTCTTAGTTGTATGGATTAGAAGGCAAGTATTTGCATGTCTTTAAGTGCATTTACAAGTAATTGGAAAGATGAACGCTTTAGTTACTAACAGTATTCAGAAGCTATTGTTTTCTTCATGTTTCCAAAGTTCATTGTATCCAAGTGCTAGTATAAAGCAGTAACTGTAAAAAACAGTAGTGCAGGAAATTCTTTCCAAGACAACCAGAAAACTACTGCTCATTACTGTGTTCTTTATACTTTGTGTCATTTGTACTTTCCTTCTGTAAATAGTTTTATTATTTTTTCACTGGACTTCAATCTGTAGCTTTCACTGGACTCAGTGCTTTCACAGAAAAAATTCAATAGAAATTTATTGTCAGAAGCAAATCAGTCCTATACACAAGATAATTGAGTACTGCTTTATGTCTGTAAAAGTTGGAAACATGGTTCTAGTAGCTTTCCTTAACAGTGATGCTGAGTGCCATAGATCTGGTCCTGTACCACAACCCCGTAGCATAGAGAAGCCTCCTCTAGGACAACACAGAAGGAGGTTGTTCCAATGCCAGTAGTGGCAGTGAAGGGGTAGTAGGGGTAGTGAAGCTCTGATTTCTAATTTTTTCTGATGAGGGAAGGCTGTCGCAGGTCTTGCAACATTGCTTTCGCCAGTATTACAGTACAGCTACCTTCAACCTTTTCTCCCAGAGAATTGTTACTGACCTGTTCTTCTGTGTCCCAGTGTAGGATGTGACAGTACTTTGGGGTATGGCATAGTGTCTTGTATGAAAGGGAGAGTGTCAGTTGCAGGCTAAAAACATCTGAAGGATGTTACATATATGTTTAGACTTTCAGACAAGTTGCAGCTGTTCTGAAAATATTTTTGTTATAAGAAAAAAACAGTGTAGTTTTAGAAATTTGGGATCCTGGGAGGAAACTCTTACTGTGCGACGAACAGGGTGAGTAGCATGAGTCAGTGCAAGATTGTGGTTAATGAGCAAACAGGGAGCACTTCATAGTTTTAAGAGTCAACCCCAGGAGGGTACCTGAGTGTTCAGGGTAAAGAATCATTACATGTATGGAGAGGCCAAGGTAATTAAAATTATAGTTGTTTTCTTTGTAACTCTTAGGTCCATAATTTCCCCAAAAGCCGTGTACACTGGCAAGAAGCCACAGTTTGTGCTGCTGTAGGTGATGTGATCAAGTGATAGAATGTTGCTATAGAGTCAGGGCAGTAACAAAAATGGAACTGAAGATAATTTGTACTGCTGGTCTTAGTAAGCAGCCAAGTCTAGAGCAGCAGTACCTTACATGGTACCTGCAAGCAGCCATCAGTCAGCAAACACTTGGACAAAGTGTAATAACCATCCTTAATAGGAAAGGCATAATATGTGTGTTGGAGGGAGAGACTGCTGAACACGTGTCCAGCACAAGGATCACATTAAGAGGTCATATCGGGGGAGATTTGTACTCTGAACCTTTATAATGAAGCTAATTCAGTTTTACAACCATTCCAGCCTTGTAATGTTTGCAATGCAGTCTCTGCTCTGGTGTGGGTTAGGGCTTCAAATTAAATTTCCTTTGCATGAGATAGCAAACAATTACCTAGAAGTTGTAAACTATTTCTTTTTCCTTTTGCCCTCTGCCACTCACAATGAAGTGTGGTTTAATAAGATCATAGAAGTTTGAGGTAGAAATGGTTGGCGAGGCCACCTGCCTGATACCACAATACAAAATTACTTTCAATACTTTATTTTCTAGTAGCTTAGTATTTCATTAACCAGCATAAATGTTAGAGCTGACATAGTAATCTTTCATCCCCACAGCTACTGTTACTTTGAGATGTGTGTGAATAGTAGCAGTGTTGTTATCAGTGCTGTTAGGGATACTGCCTTTTTTTTTTTTTTTTAAGAAAGGCTGTTCTTATCAGTGACTCAAACATGTAAATTTAGGTTCTGTATTTCCGATACTTATTTATTCTTGAATTTAAAGCTGTAAAGTAATTTATATTAATCTAAAAGCTGTGTTCAGGCTTCATTCCTTTTTCACTGAAGGCTACTTAAACTTTTTAAGCACTATTTCTAGTACACTTGGCCACCACTGTTCAATAAATTTTGTGTCAGTGACCTGGATTGCCATCCATGTTCTTGACCCTGTAGAATCACTCCAAGATAGGTTTGTTTTCAAGTCAGCTTGTTCAATTGTACTGATTGTATATGAAATGTGACAAGAATTACACTACTTCCTTTATAAGATACAAATGTAAACATGGAAATAGGATAACAGTATCACATTGTCAAGTTTTATTTGAAAGAAAAGCCTTACTTGGAAAGGGATTTGGTATCTAGGCTAGACTTTTCTAAGATTTTCTAGTATGTAGTTGTGCTATATGCAGGGAAAAATGCATGGGAAGCAGGAATAAAGGTGGGGTGAAAATATAAAACCATAACCAGACAGGAAACAGCTTTTAACATAAAGTAAGCCTCTTTATTGCAGAACTCTTGTTCGGTTTGTCAGAAACAGTGTTGTCTATGAACAATTTCCATTAGAAACACTTTGATATTCTGAACTAGCTACAGACAATGGGGCTGTTAACTTGTAATGGATTTGAGTGGTGTTTCAAGAAGTGGAAATTTAGTAATGTTGTAGTACCACAGAGACTAAAGTAGTAAAAGTAAATTGGAAGAAGCAATATGCTTGTTACAAAATCATTAAGATATTTTTCTCTAAATCTCTTGGAATTATCTAAACTAAACACTTTGGTTTAAGATGGTTATGGCAATAAGGTTGTTACGTGAAGAGTGTATTGTTAACAAAGTCCAATAAAACAATACAAAATTATGTCCTCATCAAACTACCATAGAGTATTAGAGTTTCAATACACATTGTGGCATCGGACTCGTACAAGCTTAAGCTTCTTAAACTAAATGTCAAGCTCTCTGGTATGATCAGAGAGAAGGAGGGTTCTCTGGAGTGTGATTCTGAGTAACTATTTTTTTCTTATTATAACGTTCTGAGTTTGTGACGGTCCTTGCTACACCAAGTTTTTTTGCTCTTGTGAGTATGTCTCAGGGTGAAGATCATATAAAATGGCAATGAAGGACTTCTTCATTTTAATGCTGTGGTTAGCTCAGAATGCTCATAGTACAATGTAGGTCTTTAAACTGTAAGCCATGCATTCTCATTAAATTACAGAAACTGGTGTATGGTGCTCATTTCTCCTTGTCTTCAGCTGTAAGTTCATGTTAAAAAGCTGATATACTACTGTTTTACTAATGTTACCTAAACAGCTCAGTTGTAGCTGTATAAAATCACCAGTAGGAAAAAGTCTCCCATTTGTGACTTTGCCTGATAATGTACTCCCACATCCCTCTTGAGATGCCTCTGTGCAAATGGAATGTTTGAAAACTTCAAACTTTACATCACTACTGTATATTTTGTTTGCCATGTGTTAATAACATAAATATCTCAGTTTTCACTTGTACCTGCTATTCCTGCCATTCCTGTACACCACTAGGTCCATATCTCCTGAGTAATAGCTGGGTCAAGGACAGCTACAAGCTCTTAGCATATTGGATAAACTAAAATACACACACTGCATCCGAGTGACAAAACCAGTGATGTAATGTGCTTCATTAAATTAATTAGTTCCAGCTATAAGGAGGGTACTACTAGATTTCTAATGCGTTGTTGGTTATCTGATACAGAATGAGGAAGAATTCAAGATAGAATTATGTGGCATGATATTGGAAAAAGCCTATGAAAGTAAGAAGGCAGGCATACAAATCTTCAAAGTCATCGTGAAGCTACATGTGTATTGGGAAGAGTGGCAGCTGTTTTGTCTCTTCCACAGGTTGGAACTGGAGACTCATTAATATACCTAATCTCAGTAAAAATGCTATTTAATACAACCTCTGACTCAGTATTGTCCCTTGAAATATGTTCTTTACTTAAAAGATTGTGTTTACTACATCTGAGGATGTACACACATATTTATCAAGGCTACTACATAGAAGTGAGATTTTTACACAGATGCTTTTAAGGTGAAATTTTACTTAACTGGTGCAAGAAACTATTGTTAAATTTTGCTATTATGAATCTTGGCAGATAAAATCAAGTTTGCTAAACTCAAATAGTTGTGACAAAAAAGAATATTTTTAAGCTTGTGCATACTAATTGACTCCAAATGGAGGAAGAAATAAATCTAGTCTATTCCAAAAGTGCTGTGTCATAGTGCATACAGTCTGTTTGCTTTATTTATATTCTGAAATACTTTCAAGTAGAAATACTTTGTAAAAATATGCTAAATAAGACAGCATATATTTCATCCTATATCTACAGCTTTCTGAGACAAAGCATAGGCTGTTTAACATGATCATTATTTCAGATTTTTATGTCTCTTCCTTTTAAAACTCTTTCTCATCCTACTTCCCCCTTTTTTCTCAGTACACAGTTAGTGTTTAGAAGATGCTGAATAATTTTTGTTTTTTTCCAAAGCACAAAAACTTTTAGCAATTCCAATGCTATTTTTCAGGAAAAAAAATTAAAATAAACCACTCGTGATAGTGGGTTAAGCATTGATATTTTTTGACTCATGTTGCATTTTTGCTGTATAAAGTCAGGATCGCTGTTGATCTGCTGCTCACTGCGTAAGTGAAAAACTGGTACTATCATCTGTACCCTGAGTTTTTATCTTGTTAGGGCCAAATGTTTTAAAGCTAGCTCAGGTATTTTTGTACTACCCTGTGCTGTGGAGAGATGCCCTCAAAATGGTCCTTGCTGGAGCCCTTATACCTGCTAGTCCAAACTTTTGGTCGCTGTTTGGTTTGCACAGTGAATTGTGGCCACAGTTTGCCATTGTTTTCCCAAAGATAGAAGACAGAGACTTCTTAGATTCATATATTGCTTTAACTTGCCAGCATACCTGTGAATACATTGAAAAATATGTTTCTATGAAAAGAACACAGGTTGTTTAATTCATTGAATGTGTAAGGTTAGAAGTTGCCAACTTTTCCAGCAGGAATTAGTGTCTGGCTTTGACTCCTACTTGAAATACACAGTATCACTGCTAGACACCTAAAGATTTCCTAATCCTAGTCAATCTTCCTATATGGTAGCAGATTAGGATAGATATTGTAAAAGTGATGCATCAAATGATTCACTAGCTGAAACTTTAAAGGCCAGTGCATCTCTTTGCTCCTTTATTTTTGCAGAATTGTTTTTGTGTGTTTATATTTTCTGCATAGAAATATTTTAAATAATTGTTATCCTTGTTAATCTGATAAAAACAGTTATGACTGTTATTAAACTAAATACTCAGATAGATGTATTAGCATAATAATGCTAAATGTACATCTGGAACCACCAGAACAAGCCTTATCTCACTGCCAAAAATGTTCCAAAACACTGTTCATTCACAGTTCCCCTCCTTTCTCTTCTTCAAAACTGTCAGTTTCATAGATGTTATCTTCTTTTACAGGCTTTCAAATAATCAGTGAGCTGTTTGGAAAAATGTGCCAGTATGCAGTGCTGCCAGTGCCTATTAGATACCCTGTGAGCTCTTAAAGATGTTTTGCTGTTCAGGGTCTTGTCTGTATAATGGAATACAGAGGGTTTTCTTTGGTTGGCTTGTTGTTGGTTTATATATATATATATATATAACTTACATCTGGATGATCAAACTGAAATCTCAGAATTCTTCATGAATGGTTCTGGAAGCCTGGCAGCATGGCATTGTGAAAACAGCCATATCTTTTCACACATGAATGGCTAGGTAGCTTGTAGCTGTAGTGGTAAAAGTGCAGCAGTGCAAATGTGTGCTATGAGAAGTGCATTGGAAAAGCATTAAGTGGTCATAGGTCCATATTCCCATAACTTAGTGAATGTACTGTGAAATCAAGTAGTATAACTGATGTGTTCCCTTTTTAGCACATTTAACACAAGATTTGGAGGGCAATATCTATGATACCTATTTCATGAAAAGTGTTCCTTTTTTTTTAAAAAAAAAACAACAAATGAACAGGAACATATTTACATGCTCTTTTGCATCCTTTTTATTAAGTCTAAAGTTATTACAATAGTTTAGAAAAATATTTTGACAAAAATAAGTTAAGCAATTTATAGTTTTAAATAGGAACTATGTGTATACTACTTAGTTTAATTTTTAGAAAAATTGGATAATTTATCTTTATGTGTTAGTAGGTCCTCAAAATATTTGATGGAAACTGACATTGTTAGTGTGTTGCTCTTCTCTTGAAAGAGTAGTTTTCAATTCTTTGGAGCATCTCTCTGGATTGTGCATGAATCTCTTGCCAAGTGCAGTGATCATTTGACTGTAAAGAAAAGATTATTAAGAAGTGTTTATTAGCTCTTTTGTAAAAAATTACATTCAATATTATGGCAAGCAAAATATGAATTGAGAACAAACATGTAATAATTTATTCACAATAAATTTAAGAAAAAGGGAAGAATAATTTTAGGGAGCCTAGTTAAGATTAAAATGTTCTTTGGTATATAAAGTGATCATTGCTTTTCCAGGTGAACTAGGTATCATCAGATGCATAGCTAATCCTGATCCATGTGTGTTTCTAAAAAGGCACATACTGCTATGAGTTTTGGTGCTGAATCAAAATTAAATGTTTTTTAAAACCCCACAGATTTGTACAGCTTTCATCAGCAGTGGGACTGCTTGTATAAGAAGCTCTTCTGTATCTTTAAAACTCCTTAAAGTGAGCAGGAAGTAAAGAAACAGCCTGCTTACCTTGGCCACAAATTTATCCATTTTTTTGAAGCAGTCTTTCACTACAGATTCATGGATAATGTTAAGTCTGGGCTTCAGCTGTTTATTTAATGGAAAATAAAAGAAACTGTTAGTTTGAACAATGAGAAGTAAATAGAAGTTCAACATGACTCAGTAAAACAGCACCCTCTAATAGACATACATGGTCATGACTGAGAGGATTATAATGCTTTTGTCACATACACGCCTGCTGAATGTGTTAAAGGTAGTGTAGCACACACTTGCTATGTCTACAAAGAGATTAGGAAATTAATATTAATGTTCAAAGCAAGGCAAGGGGTCCATGGATTTTTTTTTTTGTTGAGTGACTATACTGGTTTTGTTTATGTATTCTATCTTTGAAGGAAACTGACTTGAGAATAACTGGTGGTCATTTGATATATGATGTTATGGAAGTGCCTGTGTGATTATGTTCATTCATTAAAAAAAATAATGTGCTTAAGGAAGCACTAGTTATTATCCTTTGTTGTACACATCCTGTCCCGGGGTCTGGCCTGGTCAGAAGCAGCAGTGTTTATATGCCACTGCTCAGGCATATGTCTAGTCGTGGAAACCTCTCCCTCCTGCAGAAGCATGGACTGGGTTCCCTCCATGGCAGCACAGAAGGGTATATTAGGGTGTACTTTATGCCTAGGTTTGTTATCCCTCATGTTTGTTATCAAATCTGGTGTCTGCCATAGGTGTTAGTTCCAAGGCAAACTATAGTAAATCTGAGGCTTCATCCTCTCTAAATTGTTCCTACAATGACCCCAACTGAATTAACTATTTGTGCATATATTTAGGTAGTTTACTCAACTGAAATAGGGAGAATGCAGATCTAAATATTTTTCTGAGGTGTTTTGCAAAGAATTTCCATGTAATTCTTTACATTAGCTTGTTTTGACAGAAGTCATAATAGTTGAAGAAAAGCACATGAAATTGATATTTAGTGTGACTAGTAAGTACTTCAGTGTAGAACTAGTGCAGTCTTTAAGGAAAAGCAAATTGAAGACTGATTTAGGCACACTTTTAGGCAGCACATGTCAAAATAAGTCCACAAATATATTTGTGTGAATTTAAAACTGCTTGTATCAATACAGGTTAGTGAAAGTGCGGAAATGTGTCTGTCATTACTTCCATACAGATGTTTTAGGGGCCATTATTTGAAAATTATTTGAAAACTTTAAAGTTTACTTTTACATTTTCAGCATAGATATTATCAGTTGTATATACTATGAATATCTGACTTTAGTATCATGCAGTATATAAAAAAATTATACTTACACAAGTCTTGAGCTGAGCATGAGCTTCATACATTCCTCTTAGAAAAATGTTCTTATTTTGAAAAGGAGTGTCTGCTCTCTTGAAAAACTCAGCAATTTCGTGCACAATATGAACAATGGCTGCATTGTCATATTTAACCTGTGATACAAAAATATAGACAAATATAGTTTCTAAAGTTTGCACTTAGGTTTCAGTTAATGGTACATTTTTCAACTGAGTCCAGTTATCTTAAGTTCTTAAAAAATTTCACCACTTTCTTGTGCTCTTCTAAACTTTTTAGTACAAAAATCATAGAAAGTAATATGCATTGCAAATAGGGTATTTATTTGAAAATCAGGAGTTGTATGTGCAATTTCTAATTGCAATTTTTGTTTTCATAAGGTGGGCCCCTGTTTTATAATTTAAATATACCCTGCATTTTTGGACTGCATTGATATTCTTGGATGTATGCAATGTACAAGGAATAGTCAGTCAGGCCAAGAGACAAAAGCAGATCTTTTGAATTCAGACCCAAGATAACCATCTAAGAGTATTCAGCTCTTTCCTCACAAGCACAGTACATACCTGATGAAGGGGAGCTCCCTCTGTCTTAGAAAAGGTGTAAATACAAGAGAGGCTGGTCGTGCCATCTGTCCCTTTTGTTTCCTGCTTGCATTTTAGAAGCTCCATTGAAGAGATGAGCTGGAAGTGGGCTGAAAGAATTGCTTTGATGCAGTAGCACATTCTCAACCCAGTACCTTCTTATTTTGTGGCATTGCAGACCTGGGCTGAAAGTGAACTATGCACATGAATTGCATACATGCGCTTAGAACTAAGTAAAATTATCCCTGCACGACTTTTATGGGGTCTGTTTCTGACTGAAACTAAAGTCAGCATGCCATTCTGATAGTTCCCAGGCTGCCAGACTCATTCCAACTAATTTTCCACTTTAAACAGCAGGACTAACAAAAAAAGCATCTATTCCTCTTCTTATAAAAGTGATATTGTAACTTCTGTACGTAACCTCTCAGAAAATAATTTGGACTGAAAAGTCAACATTCAGATTTGTCATTTAAACATGGAATTCCATATGTCCTAATTCTAATGTAAAAGTCTCACGATAAGGTGCGTAGGCGGTGTGAGGTAGAGCTGTTACGAGTTGATGTCAAGTACACATCTTTTCCTACTTACTGCTTTTAGCATCTGCTCAGGGAAACACAAATCTTCATTGCTCGCTTCCTCACACTCCAAAGAAAAGCCTCTTATGTTCTTAAAGAAAACAGCATAGATATTTTAAGCGTGTGCAAACCAAGGTGTATTATAGAAACAATTCATAGAAGAGTTCACTTATCAGTTGGTATCTTAACAATGAAGTGTATGAATGACTGCATCAATGGAAGACACTATATATCTCATGAGGTTGTGTGAAGAAGATTCATTTCTTTGTATGTCTATCTAAAGAAATGGTTGCTTTTACCTGTTTCACCTTTTCTCAAATGTTCCAAGGAGCTCAGTCTGTATGGTGTTTAGGGAAAGGCAGACCACAAAAGAAGCCAAATTGAGAAAGGAAATAAGCTTTCCATATAGTTAATTTCCAGAAACACCTTCAGAGAGTATTTGTACCAAAAACTTTGTGACTGGATGCCCTTTTCTTTGAGTGGGATTATGTCATGGTAAATTAAATAATGGTGTAATGGTTTCAGCTGATGCCAGTTAGCAGGAATCCCAGATGACGATGTACTCTGATACGTCACATTTGTGTGGAGAATGTGGCAAATGTCGTATATTCAACAGGATGAGTTTGAATTAAAAAATCTAAATTAAAGATCTTTGGCTTGGTAGAGCGGGGACATCTGGCTCATACTTTTTTAATAATGTAAAAAATAATATAATCAGGCAATTATTATGCATTTGAGAATTTCTTACACCTAAACTGAAGATTGAAAATGACATCTATAGGTTGTGACAATATTTTACAAATTGACTTACCAGTTTCTCAATCTCCTTTAAAAGCTCACTCCACTGCACACTTTTAAAGCACTGATAACTGTTGCTTTGGTGATTACCAAGGGATGTAGCAATAAGGCAGACAGTTAAGAGGAAGAAGCAGCTCCCAGGGCAATACATTGTCTAGTTCTGGAACAATAAGAAGATAGAAAGAAGGCTTAATAGCATCAGAATGTTTTTACGGTTTTGTAAAGTCACACAAGCACAGTCCATCATTTTGTCCCGCTTGTTCACTTTTACTCTGTATCTACTGATGTGCTATGATCGGCCTAATGAGTGGAGACCTTATTAATGTTTACAAATACCTGAAGCGTGGGTGTCAGAAGGATGGACCCAGGCTTTTTTCAGTAGTACCAACCAATAGAACAAGAGGCAATGGGCAGAAACTGATGCACTGGAAGTTCCATCTGAACATGAGGAAGAACTTCTTTACTGTGCGAGTTCCTGCGCACTGGAACAGGTTGCCCAGAGAGGCTGTGGAGTCTCCCTCACTGGAGATATTCAAGAACTGTCTGGACGCATTCCTGTGCCATGTGCTCTAGGATGACCCTGCTTGGGCAGGGAGGTTGGACCAGATGACCACTGTGGTCCCTTCCAACCTTACCACTTCTGAGTTCAGATTTTATAGTGGAACATTTGAAGGTTGAATATGTTTATCCAATGTATAAAGAAGGAAAAAAAACATAAAACCTTTTTATACTGTTCATATAATCTGTAAATGGTTGTATGCAGTTTTTAAGAAATCCTATTCTGATTTTCTGAAATACTTGTTTTCCCAGTGTTTCTATATGGATAAATGCATAAGTATCTGGGAAAACTGGCATTATTTGCTATAGTATATTTGACTAAATGTAGACTATTGCCTACTAAATAACGAATTAAAAAATTGATATCTTTTTTCTCCAGGAGTTTGCTGTGTAGTAATACCTGCAACCTTGTTGCCCGTAACTTGTAACATGATTTAAAGCACTTGCTTTTAAATGTAAGGTTATATATTAGTCAGATTTTGTTTTCATAAAACTCATTTGGCATCACAGTAGTAAAGTAAAAAGGAAAGGACTAAATTAATCTCATCTAAAAAAATCAGCAGTAAAATCAAAGAAGCTTACCTCGTGGGTAATACTCAGCTCCTGATTGTTCACTTCTGTAGGGCTCCCTGGGTACCATTCTGTCAGCTATTTCGGTACCTTTTAAAGGCTCTTCTCCCCCTTTTACAAATCTCTGACCACCTCCTCTCAGCAGATGATGCAAAGTGAAACTTGCTTCTTTCAATATTCCATCTCTTCAGGTATGTTGATTTCCAGGCAATGAAGAGGCTATATGTGGGTGGCATATGGGCCACATTTTAAAGTTTTTATTTAAACAGGTAGAAACTAGATGGCTTAAATCTGTAGAACAAAACGTTAATGTTAATATGTATCTTTGTTATGTTTGCTAATGGAGGTTCTTACTCAGAAGACTGATGAAATAATGGTATTTTGTGAACGTTTGTAATCATTTGTCTGACATAGGAATTCAAATATGTTCTTTTAAAGAAAAAAAACAAGAAAATGGAGAGAGAAAACCACATTTTTTTCTAGTTGCATAAATAATCTTATTTGAACCTACAAATCTTTCCCAAATAAAAAAATATTTATCCATAGAAGCAGACTATCTTAGTGAGAAAAACATAGATACTACTTGTTTTTTGTTAGGCTGATAGACTTTTCTTGGTCTGAAAGATGACTGACAGATGTCTGTGTTTGAAAATTTACCGCTTCATTTTTTTTTGCCCTGCTTAGCTTTCAGCTTCAGTAGAATATTGTCATTTAGTTTTTCACTCTATAAGTGACTGAGCCTCAGCATCTGAAGTGCTTTCACTTTTTTTCCTTTAATGTTTTCTCCCTCTATTGTGGTTTTCCTTTTACAAGATGCTCAGCAGTGATGTGGTAAAACTTTTGCTCTGCTGTGTTTCTAATTAAAACATTTACAAACAAACAAACAAAAAGACCTGTAAAAGAATTAACTAAAGAAAAATATTCCACAGAATATTTATTGAACAGAAGACCCACAGTCTTTGTTGTGTTTTGGCCCTTTTCTTCTGGTTTGCCAGAGGAAGCAGCAGCTCATTTGCTCAAATTGAGGCTATTGAATATTGTCAGTATCGCTATGTAACTATAAAAATCCCTTATGTTAGAAGATCTTGTTCTGTTTGGGAATTATGTGTGTGGGAGAGGTGTTTCCGCTTCACCATGCCTCCTTTTTTTCAGTGTGGGTGTGAAGTAGGTTTTTTGAAAAGGCACACCTTGCTGTATCCACAGAAAGTGAAAGCCACACCTGAAAGAAAGTAATTTCCTACTCATCAGGAAAAGTAATCCAAACAGTCTGGAAGTTAAACATCTTGCCTCACTGCTTAGAACTTCAAACTAGAGTCCTGTAAATGAAATTATAGCATAGCAGCTCTCAAAAAATTTATTTCACTAGTTCAAGGATGTCGATAGTGAGGAAATGGTTAAACCTTGTTAGGCCTGGTATAAATCTAGGTTATAAATCATCTTTAAGGCACTAAAATGGAACTTGGAAGATCTGGACATCCAGACTTTTTATTTTGTTGACTTATGTGCAATCACTTTTTCCTTTAATGCTTTAATTCTTATCTTTAGAAGAGTGTTCATAGCCCAATGCTGATCTTATAACCTGCCATTAAGATTATGGCTTTTAAATTATATTTCATTTGGATGTCAGTATTGTCTTGATTCATCATGCTGCATTTTAGTATAGAAGAAAAGGCAAATGTGATTAAATTTGGATTGCATATAAATGTTTTATTTGTTTTGAGAGCAAGGTAATGTTTCAATACTGAAGCTCTAACTATGTGGCATCACTAGGTGACAGGGAAAGGTTATGTAGAGTGACAGTTACAGATATGGCCTGAAGGCATCGCTCCTCAGATCTCAAGTCAGGTGCCTTCATATTTATAGGGAGCTGAAGAACCTCCCTGTATTTAGAGAAATAGTGCAGAAGACTGATGGCTTCCTGGTTTCATTAGGGCCAGGTCTTCCACACCACAACTATTTTGAGAAATACTGCACTAGAGAAGGGACAATTTTAAACATAACCAATATTTAATAGTCATTCTGAAAGTTTCCAGAGCTCTGGGAGCTCTTGGATTCTGGAACACTTTTCTAAATGGAGTAGGGATAAAGTATGTTTTGTATTAACATACAAGCTTTATAAGTTAATGAGAAATATCATGTAATGCATTGTGTGCCAGAACTGGAAGCTGGATTTGGTGAATTTAGAAGTTTGTTTTGTTGTTTGTTTTTTTTTGTAAGGTGTGCACTAAAGTGAACATTCTTCAAAATGTCTTTACTCAGACTGAATTGTGATCCAAAAGCCAGAAAAGGCAGTGAAATAAAAGCTGCCTCTTTTTCAGATGTTCTCACAACCACATCACCTCCTGATTAAAATAATTGCACACACATTCTGGTTGGGCCTGAACCTTGTTGAAGTGTGGTTAATCCTTACCACTTTTGGTATCATTTCCTTTCATAGCTCTTAATGCTCACTGCTTTCTATTCCTGAAGTTTATGCATCTGTTTTAGAATTCCCACTCATTTCTTTCTGTGTACAGTTTTTCATGCAATGATCAAGATCTATGTGCAAGATATTCCTGAGTTCATATTTGGAAGAACTTTGTGGTTTATATAATTTCTTTATCAATGTTGTAATATGAAACGTTTTAGTCATCATTATTTTGGTACCCAGACTGAGGCACTATCAAAAAGCCTGGGTTCCTGGAAGTGCTGATCATCCAGTCTCTGAAAATCATGCTTTTAATAATTTAAATATCAAAATTTATCACTTATATTGGAAATCATGGCCATGTTAACCTTGCATGTTTTCTTAACTTCCTTTGAACTCACCTTGTTTGTACAAAGCTATCCATGAATGTAAGCCCTGCTAGCACTTAATTTTTATTAGTTAACTCAATTCAGTCAGAAAATAATAAAAAAATGTTTTTTTAAAATATGTTGATAAATTAGTAGTTGATAAAGTAGTGTGACAGTTCATAATTCAAAATTTAAAATTAAGTTCCTATTCAATTAACTCTTAAATCCCCATCAAATTTAATAGAATTTCTCATTTGAAGGTAAATGCTATTAAAACATGAATGAATTTAGCCATGTACTTCAGTATTGAAAACATAAATGACTGACATGTGTGGCAGGATACCTAAACAACCTATACACCCTTACAAGAGTAAAAAATTGGTGGGAAACCATTAAATTCTCATCAGAAAATGTGATGTTTTTATTTTGGCAGATGACATTCCTACACTGGGAAAAATTGATAAAAGAGTAAAAAGGCCAGTATCACACAGAAACAGAAGTAGAACTAGGAGGAAAGCTATTAATAACAAAACTCTAGCAATTTTTTAATCTCCACAACTTTCTTAAGGCTCATAATGTTCTTTTTTAGATTCCTAACCTGGGCTCCTGAGCTGTGCACAAAGGTTCCAGAAATGGTACCTGTGAAGATCAGCTGCTTTAAAATGGATCTGAAACACTATGTACACTCAGAGACTAAGTTAAAAAAAAATATGTGCATTTTTCCTTGAGATGAGTAGTGTCTGCTACTTACTGAGCTGTGCTTTTACTCTTGCAGCTGGAGGACAATTTTTGTTTGCATGTGTAGCTAGATTTCCATGCACACAGCAAGTTCTGTTGCTTTCCATCAAAGAAAGAAAGAAATAGGCTAATATAAGTTGTAAAGAGTCAGTTTTTAAAATCCATGTGAAGGACTGTGAAGGCTTAGTAGAGCAGGAGGGAGATCAGTGAGCCTTGTCTACCTAAACCTCAGTAAGACTTTCAACACTGTCTCCCATAATATCCTTCTAGAGAAGTTGTTGATGTATGGGCTGGATGAGCTGACAGTGAGATGGGTTGAAAGCTGGCTGCACAGCCAGGCCAAGAGGGTGGCACAAAGTCTAGATGTAGGCCAGTAACTAGCAGAGTACCCTAGGGGTCAATACTGGCTCCAGTTCTGTTCAACATCTTCATTAATGATCTGGATGATGGGACAGAGTGTTCCCTCAGGAAGTTTGCTGATGACGCTGACCTAGGAGGAGCACTGATATACCAGAGGGTTGTTCTGCTATCCAGAGGGACCTTGACAGGCTGCAGAAATGGTCTAACAGGAATCTCATGAAATTCAGCAAGGGGAAGTACAAAGTCCTGCACCTGGGGAGCAACAATCCCATGCATCAGTATATGCTGGGGGCCACTCAGCTGGAAAGCAGCTTTGCAGAAAAGGACCTGGGAGTCCTGTTGGACACCAAGTTGAACATGAGCCAGCTTTTGTGCTCTTGTAGCAAAGAAGGCTAGCATTATCCTGGGCTGCATTAGGAGCAGTATGGCCAGCAGGCCAAAGGAGGTGAACCTTCCTGTCTACTTAGCACTGGTGAGGCCACATCTGGAGTATTGTGTCCAGTGCTGGAATCCCCAGTACAAGGGAGATACGGACATATGAGAGAGAATCCAACAAAGGGCCACTAAGCTGATTAAGGGACTGGAGCATCTCTGCTATGAGGAAAGACTGAGAGAGCAGGGACTGCTTAGCCTAGAGAAGGCAGCAGCTCAGATATGGATCTTATTAATTTATATAAATACCTGAACGGAGTGTGCAAAGAAGATGGATCCAGGTTCTTTTCAGTGGTGCCCATTGACAGGACCAGAGGCAATGGGCACAAACTGAAACACTTTTTTACTGTGAGAGTGACTGCTGGCACAGGCTGCCCAGAGAGATTGTGGAGGATCCATCCTTGGAAATGCTCAAAAGCCATCTGGACATGGTCCTGGGCAACCGTCTCTAGGCGGTGCTGTTTGAGCAGGGGTTTGGACCAGGTGACCTGCAGTGATCTCTTCCAACCTCAGCTGTTAGATGATTCTGTGATTGAATACAAGGGCAAATTATTGGTAAAGAACAATTATTTTGCTTTACAGTGTAGAGTGCAAACATAAAGGGCCTACGTGGATAGGCATTATTTGTCTTTTTCATCTTCTCTCACTGATCATTGGTACACTTGCATTCTGTTGGTGTATGCTGGTGATGACATCGGACTTCCCCTGAGACAACCACATCCACATGGAGAGGAGAGTGAAGGTTTATTACTTGCTCTGTGTTGTTTGCTGGCTGCCTGGTGTTGTTCACCTTAATTGACATCTCATTGTGTTTTCATTGTTGTAAATGAGATGCTGTGTGCCAGTGCAGTGAAGACCCTGCAGAGGCATGTCATATGCAAGGTGCAGGATAAGGGGGGTTGGCAGGTGATACGGTGGGTTAAGTCATTAGTCATTACCTATGACTGTGGGATGTGAGTTGGTGGATTTAGAAGACATAAAACAGAATCCTCCACAGATTGAGCTGTCAGCATTGCTTATGAAGTCCCTTTAACAAATGCTAGAAAGGCTTAGTGTTCCTAAACATTCTTCTATAGCAGATCAACTCAGGTCCTGTGACAGACAGTAGGGACGCTCAAAGAATTTGACCTCAAGTAAACTGTTGGAGATGCTATCACAGAACTTCACCCTCATCTAAGTAGGAATGCTAACTTTTATATTAAATTGGTATCTCTATTCCAGAGAAATGTATGTGTACAGAGAACAGTTGGAAACATGGGTGGTGTCTCTCAGTTTAGAATAAACTATAACCTGGTGATTAAGGAAGACTGTAACTACTAGGCATGAACATGATAACCACTCAACTTTGAACTGTTAATGTTAAGTCTTGTACCTGCCTCAACTTCTTACTAAGACAGTTACAGGCAGTGTGAGAGATGTATAGCCTTCCAGTTCAAGAATAAGTGTTTCATTTATTATCATACAAGAGTGAAGAGGCACTACTGTTATTCCCCAGATATGCTTTAAAAGAATACTTCATTGTCTTCTCTAGAGAGCCATTTTGTCTTCCCAAAGTAGAACTGATCCATTTTGTCTTCCCAAAGTGTTAGATTGGCTTCCTTGAGAGTTTCAGACACTAAATCTAAGCTGTGCTTAAACATGAAATAGATGCTGGACAGGCTCAGTAGAGTACAGGAAAAGAACATTAAATGGCTGGAATAAATGAATGTCAAAAAGCTGAGTTTCTGTTAAATTCAAGCGTCTCTAAGGCTTCCAGAATTGAAGTTTTGAACGTAAGTGTATAATGCATGAATCCAATATTAATTCAATCCTTTTTGGAGTTGTTCTAAAATAATCCTTTTTATAGAAGCAGACATTATTGTCTACTGCTAAAGCTACTTTTTTTTTTTCTTCCAAATACATGTGTAACATACACTGTAATAGCTGGTCAATATACATTAACATATAAGTTGAAAATACTCCATTATTCACAAGATTCCAACCACCCATAGGAAAATTTTATTACAGGACTTCTGACATTTAAACCGTGAATGAAACTAGAAATGTCCAGGAAACTTTAAGCCTTACAGAAGCTGGTAGTTAATTGCTAATTATTACATGGAAAAACTTGAGGATTAAAAAAGAAAGGGGGGCAACCAGGAAGAATGCATAATACAATATAAAAAGAAAAGGTTTTTTTCCAGTGAAAATTTAATGTCCTCAGCTCTCAAGTATATCTCCAGAAATGAGGGCTTTTTTCATCTATAAAGACATAGCAGAAGAGTATGGACAGATGTGAAATAATTTCTGTTACAATGACTGTTTCTTCTGTTTTCCATTCTTATCTGTACACTTGACAAACTAGCTGAGTGTGTAGTAAAAAAAAAAAAAGTGCCTCATTTTTGCTGCCATACAGTGTAATTGGAAGTCTCCAGATTAAGTACCTTCATTTTGTTTCTTGGGAAAATTTAGAGGACTCATTTTTTCAAAAATTCATAGCATGGCTCTCATATTGATGTAAAGCCCAGTAAATAAACCTGCAACTTGAATGTAAGAGACCTAAGCTCAGAACTCTCCTCTGCTTAACAAAGTCCAGGCTCATAATCGAGACAGTGTCAGCCTCATTTGTAATTTAGGTTTATGGCACTTGTGCAGATATGCTTAAATTAAGCAGTGATGCATGCAAGGCAAGTACATTAGTATAATAAAACAGATTTTTCACAATGTGTTAAGTGAACCAAGGTAGTCTGGGAATTGTTAACACACAGGGTTTTGGACTACTCCCACCTATTGATTCTGTAACAAGACTGAATTAAATTAATGAGCTTTTCATAAACAGTAATGTTTTTAATCATTTGCAGATGGCAGAATTATGAAAGATAATTTTTTAATTGCTACGTATATTAAGCACTCTGCAGTTTCTGTTTCTTTGCAGTCATTGTACTTTAGGAAAGCTTAACTTCAGTGCTGAATGAATGGGAAGAGGAGGTAACAAATGTGGAGGGAATAAAGCCAGTTAATTTTCAGTTCCCAGAAATGGACATTTAGAAGATACATATAGTCTACTTAATCTTTTAGATCATCAGTACTAAGGAGCTCTGTCTTGACTTGCAATAACAATCAGAAGTTTGAGTCTTTTTTTTTAATAGGGCACTTATGGGAAAATGCAGCATCATTGCAAAGGCATTTTATAAAGTTTTGCCTTACAAATCTATATGTGACTTTTCACATAACATAGAAACTTGAAAGTATGAAACTCTTATTTCTGAAAATATATAACAAATGTACTTTCAATGAGTTTAAGTTTATAGCACAAAGCTCTTCATGTTTTTTAGAAGAGGTATTTGAAATAGCATTTAATTATTAGGTATTTTTAAAGCTGTATGATTTTCATAGTTTACTACAAATACGATTTTCCCCAAATCTTTCCAAAGCAACATAAAGTAGCAGATTTGCTTAGCTCTCAATCAAAGATAAAATGCAATGTATTTATTTCCATTCTTGCTGTTATCGAATGACATTTGTTATAATTTTGTAAACCGATCTTTCATAGTGACTGTTGTTTTTGAACTACAGAGAAAAATGAGATCTTAAAAACTGTTAAGTCATAACCTGTTGATTAATACAGACTAAAGCTGGTGAGAGAACCAATAAACAAGGTTGAAAAAGCTATGATTTTTTTAAAAAAAACCCTTAATTCTAAGTAGAAAAACTTATGTCCGTGTAATAAATGTTTAGTCAGCTTTACCACGGACTTTGAAAGCAGTGGCCCTATTGTAATGTGGACAGTTATATACAGTCTTCATATATATATATAGTTAAAATATTTTATATAGCAAACTTTCTAGTTTCTTATGCTTGAGATTATTTCAGTTGCCTAACCAGCTTTGTTTTTCACTGTGCAAAAATCATAATGGTCAATTCTTAGCTTTCATTTTTCTTGTTCAGAATAAAACTGAATGGTTTCACTTTACTCTAACCAGTGGCTGGAAAATACTCTCCACCCTTCCTACAAATTAGACACCTCACTTTACAATAACTTACAGAAGGTTTTTAATGCCCAACTCAGTTTTTGTTTTGGTTTATAGTTCCATTTCATGAAATGATCAATTGTTTGTACACTGCATTCCTGCCAGTTCCAGATTGGGTTGATTTTTATTTTTTTTAATTCACTGAACTGCACTGGGGGTTTCCTGACAGTAAGTGGAACTTCTCTGACCATGACTTAACAGTGAGACTTGGGGGATTTCACAGCTACCCCACACTTCATGACTCCACATTGGGTTAAAGTCTGACATACTTACTTTCCTTCCAGTGTAGGCCTGGCCATTTCCTTGCTATATGCTAAGTTCAGTGGGTAGGACTGGGCTTTGTAGCCTGGAAGAAAGATTTGTAACCCTTAGACCAGCTGCCTGATTTGATCTGGGAGGGATTCAAGACCCCAGAGAATATCTCTTCACTACTGGCAAGGTGTGTCATTACAAGTTACTCTTATAATTTCTATTGATCATCTCAAAGTTGGCTTCAAGGCTGCATTCCAAAATACTATCTTTCATGTGGCACTGGTGTGTTTGTCACATGTTGATTGTGGGGGATCTTGCAAGATGCAATCAATTTATGGCTATTCTTCGTATTCCTGGTATATAACTGAGTTGAAAATGTAAGTCCCTTAGGTTTTACTTTACTAAGGCACAGGATTTTGCATAGCCTTCTCACTGGCCCGTGTACTGCGAGAGAAAAATTCTTACAATGTCTAGCACCATTGCTCTGTGTACTTTCAACTGGATACTAAAAGTAGCAAAAAATACATTTTTAAATTTTGTCATGCCTGGTTGAAATTATAAAGTCACCTGGCAAAACTTAGTACATCTTTATTTAATAGTGTTATTTTGTTTTATTATACAAATTTATGAGACAGTGAAGGTAAAACAAATACCAGAACTTGAATAAGACTTGAAAAAATGAAGTGAACTCTAACAAAAGTATAAATAATAATTCAAATATAAACATATAACAAAGTCATATGGAAATTAATTATTAAATCCATCACCAGTGAGTTCTGCCCCAACTTAATTCCCTGCAATTCACCAGTGAGATTTCTAGTAGGTAAAATTATTTTGATTCAATCATTTCTTTTAGCATTCACTTTCATCTAAATTGTATACCGGGAGGCTTTTGAATCTCTGATTCAAGTCTTTTAGGCTTGATTGACTGGTCCTCTCTGAAGTGAAGCTTAATCACCTGTCTACTAGTTCATTAGAATTATTATTCTGTATTACTACGCCTACAAGACAGGGTCTCATTGAAGAATATGGGGAGCTAGAGAAGATCATAGTTGTTCTGTGTTATCTGTCATAGGAAAGTTACTTTGTTTTCAAATTCTCTGTGAAGTAGAGTGGGAATCAGGGCAACCAAGAACTCTTGAAAGGAAAAAAAACCTGGAAGGAAAGTAAAGTAAATGTATCAGACTTTATCTCCATATGGAGTCATGAAGTGTGGGGTAGCTGGGAAATTACTCTGGGAAGCAACTGTTTCTTAAAGCCCACATTAATATAAAATTTGAGGATGTTCCAAATGTCAGTAGAAAGCCTCTGTACATCCAATAATATTTTCAGATAAAACCCTTTATGTCAATATTTCTTCTAAGTCAATAAATGAAGACAAACTCCAAGTCACAAAATCAGTTGAGAGCTTCAGTGACAATCTTTTTCTGAAAAGAAGGTCAGCTGTAGCCTCATAGTGAAATATATGAGTAGTCTTAAACGTGAATGAGTTGTGAGTGCCTGGATTCCTAAAATGAGATTAATCTCTGTTAATCATATTGGTCTAAAATTCAGTCATGGACTATGTCTTCATCAGAAAATGATGCAAACATTAGCAACGAATCTGTAGAACCAAACCAATTGATTCTGAGGACTGAAGATCTATACTGTGAACGTTTTGGAGGGATTATTCCTGATTATCTGTCAAATTCTGTCAAATAACAAGCAAAGAAGCATTCAGTTGTGGCCCTGGAATGCATCTTCTGGTTTACTTTCTTCTCAAAAGAATTGATTTCACATGCTGCAAGATGACTCTCTGATGCAGATGAAAGCACTGTCCTTACTTAAGATCAGGAAATTTGGTTTAGAAACACACTCCTGACCCAAAACAGTAATGCACCCTTACTCTGAGTTAGTCATCTGAGGTAAATAGGCAACTCCAGAATGTGATTTATTGCCACTTAGACAGTATCTCAGGATTGATGCCTTGAAATGTTTATTTGTCTATCGATATAAAAGGAATCTACAATTAGTAGTTCAGGCTTAGATATCTAACAGCTAAAATTGTGAGGTTGGATCCTAGCCCGAAGCTACAAATACATAAGTGATACCAGCCTGCTTAAAGTATTTTATTTAGTTGCTCTAAAAAAAGATCACCTTGACAATTAAAATGAATCTATTATTCTCAAATCACTCAACACCATTTTCTTTGATTGATCTCATCTGTTAAGAGCTTGAGTTTTTTAGGTAAAACCATCTCCTAATGGATCTATTCAAAAGCTTAAGTGTCTAAAGAAATCCTTGTTCAATGGTTCTGTAACACATTTATAATTTCTGGCATACACACTAAGGAGTCTAGCTTGTGATTTTTATTAGCCTGTGGATTTGTATATCTAAAATGAATTTTGTACGCAACAAAGTGCATGTTTATAGAGTTACCGCTACGGTATTTTCTTAATCTTCATACTTTTCATTTAAGAATTAGTTTGTTTTTCTCCAGAATTTCTCTTTTAAGTTCACAGATTGTTCTAGGCATTAAATAACTAACAAACTAGTTGTATAGGGGTTTTTTATAAGCAATCTCCTGGAGGAAGAATCCTAAGGGATTAATTTATTTTGTGCTGCTTTCTAGCCAGTAGCACTCGGCGTGTGCAGTTGAGTGATATTATTCCATCTAAAGTACAGGATTTATAATTTACATTTGTTGAACTTGAGAAGATCTGCCCATATCTCTAGTCTGTTGAATTTCCTCTGTGTGGAATTCCTCCACCCTCCAGTTTACTGGCCCTTTCCTCCCAGTTCGATATCCTATACAAACCTGCTGTGAGTATATTCACTTCCATTGTTCAGGTCATTAAAAAAGATGTTGATATCCCCAGCATATGCTCATGAGGAACACTGTTGGGAACTCACGATCAGTTGGCCTTTATGCTGTTGATTGCAACCCTCTGAGCCTGCCCAGACAGTTTTCCTCTCATCTTATAGCCTATCTGTTGAAACTGTATCTCATGAATTTGCCTATTAGGATACTTTGGGAGATTACATCAAAAGCCTTGCTAAGATGTTAAAATTATTTGAACAAGTTACAAAAGCTTAGAGAAACAGTCTTTAGTCAAAGGTTTGGGCCTCTGCAAGACCAACAGTGTAATCAGAGAGCTACAGAATATGAGGTCAAATTTTAACTTTGAATGCAACTAGCCGGAGTCTGAAACTATCACATGGTCATTGTGCTTTTTGCCATTTCAGTGCTCCAGATAAATGGGAATACAACTACAAAGGCTCAGCAATGCATTCCTGATGATTCATCTTCATACTTGTCTCATCTAGCAGCTCCAGATATTTACTCTGAGTGTTTCATACCCATTTGTACAGCAGCTGTTTTCCTTTCTCTGAATATGTTAAAGGTGGAATATGCATTCCAGGCCTCTGAGCAGTACTTAGTCAGGAAATAATTTTTCTTTTATATTTGGATCTAACAAATGAGGGCTTGAATCTCACCATACTGGGATGTTCTTATTCATATATCTGACTAATTAAAAACATAATAGTGCCCATGTGCTTCAGTAAAGGTCCTCAGGTTAACTAAGAGTACAGAACTGAATTTACAGGCAAAGACTTGGCATTTACAAGGACTGTTCTATACTTCAAGTGGATAAATTTTCTATGAAATTCATACTCTTGTTTCTCGGAGGCTGTGTTCAGACACCTCAGAGTAATTACTTGCTATTACCTCTTAGTGCATGCCCTTGCAGTGTTGGAACAAGAAGTGAATCTGTGCTGGGATGAGGCAACACCATTTCCCTTCCTGTTTCTGTGCTCTTGCTTCCATTTGAAGAAAATGCATTCACAGAAGCCAAAACAGTATGAAAGGCCAGCTGAGGGTCTGGCATGCCTCAAAACCACATTAATTTGCCCCATTGTTGCAGTGACATTAGCAGGCCTAGACATTAGCTCTAAATTCACATATGTAACCATTAAGCTATAAAAAAGATCAAATAAATTTTTCTCTAAAGTAGTACTTAAAACTTTGATTTCCCTATCTTTCAGAGGTTTGTTCAGGTTTTTTTTGTTTTGATTGTTTGTTTTAAAGTAACTTTAGGAATATTTCTGAATTAGTCTAATAAAGAATATATATTGTCTATTAAGTTGGAGTGGACAGTAGTATCAAACAGTCTTTCTTAATATTGTAAAACTCATATTATACATACGTGGGAAAAGAAATAACTCACAGTAAATCTCAACAGATATGCTGATAACAGTCCAGACAAGAACTTCCCAGCAAACAGCCAAGACTGCTTCTGCAGTATGTTCCTTTTGACATTTTGTGAAATGCTCCAGGAAATAAAGTTTCTTATTCTTTAAAATAATCCTATATTGTGCACCCTAGACATAGTATGTACTGACCTAAAGACTTCTCCAAGCTATTTTTTTCTACAAAGTTTCCAACTTAAATACAAATCTTTTCTCTAGCTGCCCTAGACTGAAAAGAAAGAGGGGATTATAGGTTATTTTCTTGCTGAATAGGAGCCAGGTAAAATGTTGTGTTTTTTAAAAAACAACAGGCTGTGCTTAAATGGCATTTTCTCTTAAGACTGCCATCAGTGGCAGAATAGAGCTATTCCTCATATACACCATAACTCCAAGAAATAAACCTCTGTTTGTAACAGGTTGATGTGATGATACTAAGTCCTTAAAAGGACATCAAAGTGGTACTGAATCATGGTGTTAAGCCCAGGACTTGGGGGCTTTTCATTTGCATCCAGGTTTTTTTCATCCTTTCTTTCTAGTTTGTCTCTCATGCATAAACTTTGCAAGCTGAAATGAATAAAACATGCAACATCCAACAGGAAATGAGACCTTGTAAGATATTTCATCATGCTTATTACAGTACATAGAAAATTAGAAATTGTTTCTGGAGAGCAGGTTATCCCTGAAATGACTGGATAAAATGAGTAAAATGATACTCAAGCAGTTGTACATATATTAAATGAACCTTATGTACAAAGGGAAAATCTCAGCCTAGTAAGTTGAAACGTTCAGGTGAAATCTGACATTCCTACTACAGTGAAAGTTCATTGAGAATTCATGACCTATTCTAGATAAGTAGTTTTTTGTAGAGAAGCATTTCAGGAACTGTCACTATTTGGAAGAACTCTTTTTTTTTTTTTTTTTTTTTTTTTTTTTTTTTTTTTATTCAATGTAAACTTTCAGGTACTTGTCAGTGATAGCAACAGACCCTCACTAGAGGGAGTCGGTTGGTTCTGTGCTGTACCTGCATTACTCTTAGACATTGGATAGCATATGCTATAGTCATTGGCAGCTCCCAGCTTTTCTGGCTCTGTTGCTAGTGCATTCCTACCATTACCAGTAATTACAAGATACCTCTATTTTTCGGCCTCTGAAGTCCATAGTTTGGCTTATTACGTAAACGGATTTTCTTCTGAAATAAATAAACTTATTTACTTGACTAGTTTTGTTTCTTTCTATTATTCTTTCTATTACATCTTCTTCCCTCCAGTCATGATACTATTCCCAGCAGAACTGCTCAATTTGATAGCATTATGGGCAGAATATCTCTCTGTTTCTATTTTCAATCCAGTGTGTAGCACTATACCAGGAGAATTTTTTCCAATTCTGCTCAGAAAATACTTTTGGCACAAACAGATTGGCTTTATCCATGTTACCTTACTCTGTTTAATTTTATATTTTTTTCTGAAGACTGCATTTTCTTACACATCTGTGTTCCAGTTACGATTGCTATTTTGCCATTTCATGTTCTCCTAAGTTTCTTCCATTTTATTATCAGAACTGTTTGGTTTAGCATTATAATATTGAAATTCTATCTGGGATTAAGATTTTTACTATTTTTAAAAGAGACTTTGCAGCTTGCCTGATTTTCTGTACAGGCTTCTATAACACTATGAAAAATGGAATACAGAGTCTCTGACTGGTGTATCCTCAGTGCTCAAACAGCATGGATTCCTTGAAAATGGTAGCTTAGAAGTATTACAACTTGTATAACTTTTCCTGAAGTTGAAATCTATAGGCCTCTACAATAGCTTAAATGCACATAAATGTGCCTGATGCATTTTCCTCAGAAATGGATGTGATACATTTTATGTCTTCCATATCAGTGCACATTACAACAATCTAAAAATGACTGTAATCAGACTAGCAGAAGCATTAATTTATTTGCTGCATGCTTCAGAAATAGTTTGAACTACTCAGTGTGAACTTTTGTGTGCATTTCATCTCAGGACTGGAATAACATAAAATTCCAGCAGAGGGACCCCTCATACTTTATAATGCACCTTTTGTGTTTGCATGAGTCGTCTGTTGCTGTACGAGTATTTTAGAAATTTTTGGCTTTTCAGTCCATGTAAAAAATAAAGTGTAAAATACTGGACTTCAAAGTGGCATATAACTGTGGAGACACTAAAGATATTGCCATAAACCCGAAGTTTGTAACATCTTTCTATTGATTTATACAGTTTTAATAACTCTACAAGCTTCTTTGTGTACTGTGTTTTGACTATACTGGTGCTTATGTTCAGTGGAGGAAAAGGCTAACGTGAAGCCTATAGGTTGCTCAGACATTTTGCAGTTGTTTTTTGCTGTTTCACTATTGCAGTTACATCCTAAATATTCTGGGTCCATCACTGAAATTCTTTCATTCATGCTGTCAATCGCTCAGCCCTTTGGCCTGTCCAGATGCTCTCTGTGCATTTACTAGGTTGTCCAGCCCGAAGTTCAGTAGCAGAGCATATGTACATGCACACACAAGCATACATGTGCACACACATGCGCAGAATAGAGAGCATACTTGCACAGAAAATAGGTAGAAATAGAGTGTAATGGAGAGGCCAGGCACAGGGCTTGGCCACACAACAGTACTGACCTGCAGCCTACTTACTTGTGACCTGCCCCCTGTTAGTGCTTCCTCCTCTTCAGTTTCCCATGCCTGCTTCTTCTTAGTCCACCTTGATTCCTGCCTCTGACTTTATGCCCTTCCCTGAACATCACATAGTAAGGTCCGCATATTCCTACAATCCCCTCAAAATAATTCTCATGCAGTCCCATAAGCCTCCTCAATATCCTGTAAAAAGTTTGGTCTTTTCTAAGAAAGCCTGATCATATTGTTTGCCTTCGTATCAGTTACAAAGTGCTCGCTGACCCTTTCAGTGGCTGAACGGATGGGTTCTGAATGGCCCACTGGGCAGTGAGAGTTCTGGTCTTTGCTATTGCCTCCATTAGCTGCTGCTCCTTAGGGTTGTGTACCTCTGTCTTCCATTTATAACTTTTTCTGTTCCTTGTCTTACGCTGAGTAGCCATTAACAAAATACCTTTCTGAACCAGATACCCTTACAATCCTTACATTGAGCATTTCAGCCATGCATGCACTGCAGAAGAAACTCCCTGACTAAATTCTTCCTCTGTGTCATTGTTACAAGGAGGATGCTTAGAGAGTCTCAAAGAAATCATAAAAATTCTACAGTCCATCCGGTTCTATGAAATGAAGAAACTATATATCCAGGGGTGGCTGATTGATGTAGCAGAATCATTAGCTGCTGCTTTTCACTCGGTGAGATAGTTTCTGTACCTGGCACTGTGGTTTTGTGTGTTTTTTCATTCTGTGCCACAAAAGGAAAAAACTTTTGACCTTAGTCCAAGACACAACAACAGAGGAGTAAGTGTGAACTAGGAAATAAAAGTCAATGCATTATGCATAGAATTATCTGAGAAAACAGAGCAGGAAAAGGCTTGAAGAGGCCATCTGTTCCATCCCACTGTCCCAACTTAGGCTTGGCTCCGTTTGAACTATTCATTTGTAGTAGCCTAGTTAACTTGCAATTCAAAAGCTCAGATCACAAACCTTTTCTGCAACCTCCACAATTAATCTATTCCAAACTCAACTATTCTTTTTATTAGAAAATTTCTCTTAGATTCTGAAGTAAATCTCTGTTAATTCAGTTTTAAATAAATTACAATAACCCACCAGCCTATTATTCCGTTGCTGAATTAGTGCTATTTAGATTGTTGATGTGAAAGTATCCACATTGATGCTGTGAAAGGAAGGCTTAGCTCTTGTAATTTTTGACAAAAGACTTAAGTAGCAGAGTTGTATCAAGACAAAAAAAAAAAAGTAGAGCAGAATGGATTCCTCTCTGTTGATGCAATTGGATTTCAGTTCTAGGCCTGGCATCTGAGGAAAGAGTTTATGTAATCATTGTGCTTGTTTGTCTGTCACTGCTAAATTCAAAATCTTGTAATGCAAAAAGACACACACCTTATAAGTAAAGCCAAGAATTTATTGTTGGTATAATTGAGATCTCAATAGAATAATCAGAGGAATTAAAAATTATTATATTTATTATATTTATTGTTCTTTATTTTCCTCCCTTTTTCCTGCATTAAAAAAAATAAGGAAGAAAATAAAGAATATTACTACAAATAGGTCTCAGTAGTAATAGTATGCTTTAAATTGTTATGCACACCCATCCACTGCAGTTCTGGGTCCTGGGTCAATGGGTCCAGTCTTTCTCACAGAGAAGGTCAGGGAGCAGGGTGTTGCAGAAAGGTTCAGTGTCCCACATTCTTTGCTGGGAGGAGTGATGGGGGGGGGGAGGGGTTCCTCTTTGTCAGGGAAGGATCATGTTGATGGTTTCTTCTTCACTCTGGGTTCACTTTGGGATGTTTTCATATTTTCTGACACAGATTTGCACCCTGCTTTTTGTTAATGTCTGCAAGATCATACTACATCCAAATTTTGTATGAAAACCGCTTTACAGATTCTTTTCCTTTGCTCTTTTTAAGACTGCTAAACCCAGTTTTGTCCAGCTCCATATGTCCATTTCTTTAACTGACCATTGATGAACTGTCTATATCCTTGAGGTCTCCAGTGCTACCCTGTGACCCCTTTCTTACCACCCCCATGCTTGTACTCCTCTACAGTATGTTCACCACTGCTGCCATATCATCCCTGCACTGCTCTGACATTACAGCATTATGTTGGAGTGGTAAATATTTCACTCTACCCAGAGGAATTACTTATCACTCTATTTATAGCAAAGCTATGGTTGTACCAGAGAAAGATAAGCAACAATAAAACTAATTAGGCATAGCAACCTGTTCAAGTAGAAAAATTGCTGTTACATTTAAAAAAGCTAAAACAGAAGTCCAGGCAGGCCTGCTGAGCCTCAGTCCTGGGACCTTCAAAAGCCCATTCAAGGCCTGTATCCAGTTACTAGTGATAGCAATGGCATATTTATGGGGCTGCTGGGGCTACAAGGACCTTCCCTTACTAGCTTCTGAATTTCAGCTTGAAGGTTAGAAATTCAGAAACACGACAAGAGAGAAGAGTACCAATACTACCCAGTGAGAAGAGGATTATGTAAGAGGTAGAAAAGTATGTGTCCTCCCTAACCTGCCAGGTGAGCACCCAGCTCACATGTGCTTGCCAGGCATTCAGTGTGTGCACGGCTCTGAACCAGGCTCTGGGTGCGTAGAAGCCAGCAGGATACAGAAGCAGGCTGGTGCTTTGTGTAAATGTCAGTACAGGTTGGGAGAATTAGTGGTAGGTTACTTCAGCTCCTGCAATAAGAAAGGGTCATGGGAAATCAGACACTTATCAACCAGAAACTGGGCTGTAATGGCTTCCTTTGCAAGCATGTATAGTGTGAAACTGAGACTCTTGCTTGAGGAAACTCAACAGTACATTTAAAAAATATTTTCTTTTACAGAGAACTTCTTTTACAGTTCTTTGTTGCTTTCCTCTGGAGTGGCTACATCAGCCATGCCAAATACAATTTAAGGTACTGATTACAGTAGTATCTGATTGCTTCATCATCATCATTGTACTTTTTTTTTTACATAATTCCCATTATAGAGAGAAATCCTATTATTCTGATTTTAGCAATGGGTATCTTAATCATGGCTCCTCAAAGATACTGCAGGAATGTACCTAGCTGCCATTCTAAAGGAAATAGACACCTAGAGACTTCTGACTTGTCCAAAGTTATGTGGTAACTGAACCCAGGTTCTACATCCCATATTAAGCAGTAAACCCCTTACTACACACAGAGATCTCTTTCCTTACGTTCTTTTCACTTTCAGAGGATCTGTACTTCTTGTGCTTTCTCATGCCTCTGATCTCAGAGGCACTGCTAGGGGAAGGAAATTTCACAGCTCCATACAAAGGATAATACAAGTAAAGACCGTTGAATCTATTATTGTATAGTGGACTTCACAAGACTTGGTATGGTACGTTCCTTATTTTTTCCCCTCAAGACTATGGGGAAAAAATACAAACAAAAAATTGCTCAGTTAAGAAAGCAGTATGGATGACACTAGAAGCTGAATCCTCCATTGAGCCTTCCTCTGAAATTAGCAAATTGCTAATGAGTTGTTCCATGAGCAGCAGATATAAAGAAACATGATTTTTTTACAAATCTACAGTTTCTGCCATGCTTCTAGTTGCCCACATATCCTACAGCTGCTGCCTAGGCAATGTCTGGCATACATGCGGTCTTTAACTCTGGGTTGCACATCTGGATTGTTTGCTGATATATTTTGAGGTCATGATTTCATGCATAAGAAGTCTTTCCTTCAACAGGTGTATTCAAATTTTCGCTCTTCCTTTTCAAGTCACTGATTTTCTTTTTATGAAGCTTGCAAGCTCTTTGTATATTTAAAGCCTCTTCTCCCTGCCCAACATGTTTGAAATTTGCTTGAAATTATTATCAGAGGACTGCCACATGGACAGATGGACTGGAATATGGTATGATCACATAAGCCTCATTTTCTGAAGTGAGGAAGAAACAAGTGATGGTTTAAGAAACAAACAACCAAAACAAAACAAAACAAAAAACACAAACAAAAAAGAACACCAAAAAAGAACATCATAGGAAAGGAACAGTATTTTTTATAGCTCTTTAGCTAGCACAATTTTCACTGTGCTGTAGATAGAAAAAATATGTTTATAAAGGTAACTGAAATTAGTCCTGCAAATACTCTGTTCTGAATCTTCCTAAGGCTGCAGAGGCATTTCTAAAACTCAGTTGAATCATTAAGAAGCAAAATCTTTCCTAAACTTGTAAACTCTCTTTTCTCCTTTTCCCCTCCATTTCTCATAGCATCATACCCTTGAGCAGATAAATCTTAGGCATTTGAATTGGGACTTGAAATTCCTTGCCCCTAATACTAATTTTTACCATTTTTCAGTTGCAATGACGTTTGTGTTTTATGAAGCTCTGAAACTTTGCTATTTCAGCAAGTACAGGAAAATACTGACTTCGTAAAATTCCCAGACTAGTACAGAAAGAAACAGGAAAGGCCAATAAGACAGAAATGTGTTACCTAAAGACAAGTCAGATTTTCAAAAACATTTTCTCTCCTCTCTCTTTCTCATACACAAATCCACACCCACTCATATTCATCACAAACTGTAGACTTTGAGTGATAATATCAAGGACCACTATGATCTAAAGAACCTCAATATGCTGGATGAAAACTCCTAGGAGGACAAATAATCTTAGCGTAGGAGTCATAATGTATATGGCTACTGAGAGGATTGTAGTATTAAAGTGGACAAGTGTATTTTGTCAAAGCAAGTTTGGCAACTGAAAATAATAATTACGTGCAGTTTAAATTTTCTGTTTGTAAAAAAATAATTTCCAGATACTTTTTATTTTCTAAAGGGAAAATATAAATGTAATAATTTGCTTTGACTTTGTTGATCTGATTCAGAATATTTTTCATCTTGTTGGACTCATTCATTGCATTTAATTATGAGTTGATTTGAGAAAACAGTTGCAAAATAGATGAATCAATTATATTGCTCTGTCAGCAAACTGCCTTGGAGCTGGTATAAACTGCTTCCAGACTGGTTCTGTTGGCCAGTCTTTCTGGGGAACGACAGCTGAAATAATGCACACAGATATCATTCTCAGTTGCATGATGTTGAATAAAAGTTGTAAATAAGCATAGGAAAAAGTGGGACATGGAACTTCCAACTAAAATTCAGATAGAACAAGTTCCAATATGGAGCAAATAATTTTGTTATGTAACTGGCTCAAAATGAATCATTCCAGGTCAATTCAATAAACTTAAACAAGGCAATTTTTTTCTGAAACTGAATAATAAGGATTTGCCTGGGGAGATATTAATCAGGAGAAATGAAAATTGGTCCACTCCTTTGGTTAGCATAGCTGTTTAATAATCTGACCTCTTAATTGTGCTCTATGGAGTAAGTTGTCTATGATGTTAATTGTATGTGTAACTGCACACTAAATGATCTCTGTAAACTCAGTTTGAAAGAATTAAGGAAGAAGAAGTCACATGTCTGTCTAGCATCACCAAAATAAAATGTAGTTAAAAAAAAATATGAAGCAAAGTTATTAAAAAACAAAGAGAAGAGGTGAATAGTGGTTAAATTTTGATATATTTGATATATTTGAGATATTTTGATAATAACTGGTATATGAGAAGGGAAAAAGATTACATTACAATTTGGTGAGTGAAGAATTTAATCTATGGTTTAATCTATAGGATTTGATCCTATGTTATCTTCACCTGGAACCTCAGTCAGAGATATTAAGTAAAATGAGTATGTAACCACCTAAAATTAACCTAACTTAATTCATACCCACTGGTTTTAAAGATTCAGTGTATGAGATGCATGTGGACACTAGAGGGAAACACTTAACTGAGCTGTAGCCGTCTATGGCACTGAAGAGAACCAGAACAGCCGCTGTACTGGTGGACTGCTTTTCATTTAATGGTATTAAATTTTTTCAGGGAGAAAACACAATTAGTGGACTAAGGAAATGAATGTAGGTTATGAGGCTTATTCTTCCTGTAATAGATATAAATGTACTCTAAAACTTCAGTTACTGTTATGGATCATGGACAACCGAGGAAATTATATATTAAACTAATTGCAGGTAATGCTTGTATGTCACGGTTTCATCTTTTCTTCCTTTCTCCTGCAATTGATGTTTCCTAATTTAAACATGTTCCTTCTTTAGTACAAGTTAAAGGAAAAAATCTTTAGGGTCTGATTCACTACCTTCTGTAGTTTTTATTTCTGGCCTGATATGGTAAAGGAAAATCTTGTCTAAAGAAGCTTTTTTACTTTGTGCCAGAGTTAATGTCTATAACATATTGGATCTCATGCACAATTCATGAAAGCTGATTTAGCATTAATGCAGGTGCATAGAATGGCTAAAGCTGTTCACCTGCTCTCCCTGATGGAGGCAAAATGCTGCCATGATTTCTAACAAGGAGGAACTGGAGGAATGAATGAGGAAGATAAAATATATAATATATATATAAACGTGGCTTAAAATGCATTGTAAATGATTTGTACATAGCTAGTCAAATACCTTTTTCTAGTGGCAGGCTAATCTTCTAGTCAGTGCTAAAACACAAGGCTAGATTGTCATCCTGTTGGCAGCCCTCTCAAGCAAATTAGGACTTGATCCTTCTGCCAGTGGAATCATTGGCAGGCAATCATATGCACAATATGCTGCTTCAAATGCAATCAGAGAAATGTGCATTTGACTTAGCTGGGTAAGTCACATCACCTGCTAACTTATAATCATCTGATAACTTGTCACTTCTCTAACTCATTTTGTTGCAATATGTAGAAAGAAATTCCAGTAAAGTAAGGGGTTTTTTCCCCCATGCCTCTTGAAAACAGTCTGGTCTGTTGATTCCAGTAGCCTTCAAAAGTGCTATCAAAATTGGTTTTCTTTTAAACTGGACTCATCATAGAGTTATTGCATTTATAGGAATGAAATATTTTTCTTCCAAAATTAATATTGACAGTCATTTGCTATTCTAAATGATGCAAGCCTGTATAAAGTGCTCAGTCGCTATTTCTAGTTTAGTTCATTTCAGTTCTTTAGCTTTTGCCCTGCTGAGGAAATACATTAACAGGGAAAAGTAAGCCTAAATACTAGATAGGTACTAGATAGTTACAAGTCTGTATGGCCTGCTTAGACTAGAAGTTTAGTTTCTAGATGCTAATAATAAGCAGAATTCCATTCAGTAAAAAAGGGTCGGGGGGATCTTGTCTATGTACATATATACCTTAAAGGAGGATGTAAAGAAGGTGTCAACCAAACACATGCAGCTGTACTACTGTTTGCTGTGACCAGTCTGGTAGCCTGAAAATAAGTCCTGGGCAGCCTGGTCTGTTTTGAAAGACTAAGAAGGAATTTACAGTGTTTTATATAGCCAGGAGACTAAAGGACTAGCTTAAATGTCAGGCTTTGGTTTATGCACCAAACCTTTTAGGAGACTATGTCACACCTGGTAGAAACTAAACTTTAGTCAGGAAAGTATTGTTTTCCCCCTCTTTCTGTTTATCTTGATGTCTCAGTTTGACGGATTGCAAAGCGGAGACAGAGTTTAGCTTTTTTCCCTCCCCCCCATGGAAAGGAGAAAGAGAAAAGAAGCCAAAAAGCCAAAACGACACTGGTTGGGATTTTTAAAGAAAACTGTACATATATACAGCTTTAATAAACATAGAAAAAGGAAATAACAAACAAGGGCACAGGGAAAGGGGAATGAGTAATTGCAAAATAAATATATACAAAACCGAAAGTCCGAAATTCCGAGAGAAGAATTCTCAACTGCCAGAAAGTCAGCAAAACTTCATCGCATTCCTCCGATACTTCTGCAAGCGGCTCGGAACAGAACCCTGATAAGGGAAGGCCTCTTCTCTCTCTCGCTCTCTCTCTCTCTCTGCCGCTTCTTCCAAGATCGCAGGCCAGAAGGAAGAAGAAGAAGCCCCAAGAAGAAGAAGAACCCAGAACTTCCTGGTTCCTCCATACTTATGCACTTTCTAGCAGGATGTTTTGATATGGAATACAAAAAAAACCCACATCCTTCCGGAGACGGATCCTCATACAGGACAAAAGTCTCAAACCATGACACTTGATATCCTATGCATAAACTGAGCTTCAAATTTGAGGTTTCAATTTGAGGTGGAAATGAATAACCATTTCATATGTGATTCTTTCTAGTGCTCTATATGGCAATCAAATCAAAGGAATAAATTGAGAGAATAGCATTTCAATCATGAAGACTGAAATTCCCAAGCTTAGATCACAGACTCTTAGTACTGGAATTACATTAGGAATCACCCAGGGTCCTGACACTGCATTGCACGGGCAATGCTGTGCTCATATTATGCTGAGGAAAATTCTATGGATAGCCTAAAATAATTATCCAAAAGTAACTGTCTATTCCAGTGGACTGAATAGAACTCTAGGTTTCACTAAATTTATCTGATTAAATCTCTATTGATTGTAATGGGAGCTTAGCTTGCATGTAAACATCTAAATTTAGATGTCTAAATCTGTGAGCTGTGCCACTCAGGATGACTGTATTGTATAAAAAGACACCCAAGATAGCTTTAAACTATCCAGATTGGGCAAGTCCAATCTAATTTCACAGCAATGTAGAATTCAGCTCAGAATCCTATCCTGCCATGAAGGGTGACTACAGTATAGGCTATTTTGGAGTCCTGCAGTAATTTACTTTGGGTAATAAAAGTTTTAGCATTGAATTAAATGGGGTGTTATTTGGTAACCAAGCTCTTTGCCAAGCTGTGCTATGCAACCTTGATGCAGAAAGTATTTATTCCTTGTACATTAATGCTAGGGATATAGAATGAATTCAGCTGGTGAAATCCTGGTCACTCTGATGAAAGAGTGACATACTATAATGACATTATAATAATCTTTATTTCATTTTTTTATTGTGTAATATTGCTTCATTTGCTTGCATGGACATCAAACTTGACTGAGGTCATGCAGTGACACATAGCTCATTACCTTGGCTGGCTTCTGCTAAACCATAATTTATAGTGCATTCAAATATTCAAAGTTATTCTTGCCTTAAACATGCAACATTACAATTACTGCCACATTTCTTCTGCCATCGTGCTTGCTTTTGGTAACCTTTCTGAATACCTTTCTGAATAATTTTTCCTTATAATCCTCTTTAGTATTAATTAAAAGAAGGCTCCGGGAAGTTCTTACTGCAGCCTTTCAATACTTAAAGGGGGCTTATAAGAAAAATGGAGACACACTTTTTACCAGGACCTGTAGGAGCAAGGGGTAGTGGTTTCAAACTAAAAGAGGGTAGACTTAGACTAGATATAAGGAAGAAGTTCTTTACTGTGCGGGTGGTGAGACACTGGCCCAGGTTGCCCAGAGAAGTTGAGGCTGCCCCCTCCCTGGAAGTGTTCAAGGCCAGGTTGGATGGGGCTTGGAGCAACCTGGTCTAGTGGGAGGTGTCCCTGCCTATGGCAGGGGGGTTGAAATGACTTTGTGATTCTATGATTCTAAGAATAGGTTTATATTTTAATTCTAAGCTATTAATAATGTAAATTGTTTTAGTGATGCAGAACTGTAGGCAGTTTTGGAAACTGACTATATATCCTCCCATTTTTTTACTCTGTAACAAAACTGCTTTCTCTTTTATTGAGGGATTTTTCCTTGAAGATTAATTTGGCCTTTCATTGGGCTTATAAGTAAAATCACTCTTGTAAGGTGTTACAGAAATTAAAAAATAACCAAATATATGCTCCTTCAGTGATCATCAGTCAGTCCTTTTGTCTTTTATATTTACAATTTCAGGCATGTATCATAAATGTTATAATTCATATTTTATTTACTTTCTTGCAAATGAATTAAAAATAAACACTTCTTAAGCTCTTTTAAGATATGATCTTAAAGGCAGCTTTTTTTGCCTAGGACATAATTTAGATTAATTTGCCATTCTTCAGATTTCACTTTCAGTAGGTTCTCATCTGTTCTGTCACTGGTGATAGGATCACACTACTCTGCCAGACTTCGCTGGAGGGACTATAGGTGACCACTGTTAGTGGACAGGTATGTAATATGCCTGCAGAATTCTGACACTAGGCAAGCATGAGAGGCCGGGAAAAGTGTGTGTGCACAGAGCAGGCTACCTCTGTGCTGTCATCTGAGACCATCAGTTGCAACCTAGAGTGGTATTCTGGCTCTTGAATTTTCAAATTTTCCAGGCAGTATTACTAGTGACCAAATAGTAATCCATTATTGGTTCAGTCTAAAATGTCCTCTGTTTTTCCATTCTGGTTTGTTTTTTTTTCTTTTTTCTTTTTTTAATGAATTTAGTAATCACTTCAGAATATGCTTTTCCAAGTTTAAGTTTAGGCAAGGTTTTGATAGCATTCCTCTTTCTGTCATCCTCAGGTAACCTGCCCATGAAATTTATGTTCACTGTCAGTTCCCTAATACAGCTGGGGATACGCTGTGAGGCATTGAATTTTTCTTTCATACCACTCTGAAGAATAATTCGGTTTTGATTTTTCTTCTTTTTTTTTAAATCCCTTGGCCTGTTCACACTAGGTGGCAAGAAGAATTTTCTAACCTCAAATGATGGCAATGACAGTTAAAGCTCATTATTAACTACATGTGTGGTGTTATGCCAAGAGGTGTGTACATCCTGTATGACAGTTCTTGTTTAAAGACCACACAATAAATATGCAAAACAGACAGAACACAGGTACAAAAAAACAAAAGGTGGGGATCACTGTGAGTAAATATAGATGTCTGAAAGGTACAGATATTGCCTAATAGATGTCATCAATAGAGTAATGAAGTCTAAAATAGCATTCTTATTTTTTTTAATAGCATTTAGGCTTCCAGAGCCATATAGCATGTTAGCAGGAAGGCCCAGAGCAGGTTCTAGGAATAGGAGTCACCTCATCTTCCTTAGACATATGTGACACAGACAGCTATTTATTATCCTTCCTTTATATTCATTATAGAAAAACAGACCATTTTTAGGATTCAGTCCATCTGATGTACTTAAAATGTCTATTTTAGAGTTAGAGGAATTCTGTTTTAGTCTTCATAGTCTATAGTCACTAGATTTCTACTATACATGGAGACTGGGATGACTCAGATAAAGAGCAGATCTCTGCATTTAGTCACATGAATTCCATCCTAAATCTTTTGACTAAAGGAATAGTGCTTTTCTCTCTGGACCATGAAATCTTCTGAATAAGAATATAAAGCAAATCTAAGTAACTGCTGTGCATTCCAGAATAAGTTCAAATAAACCTTTTTCTCTCCACTTAGTTATGCCAAATATACTTGGTTTGAAATTCTAGAGATACCTGACTCAACTGACTGTTTTGTACACTCATCATCAATACTGTTCTGTATTCTACCACCTTATTATCCCAGGCAAGGCACAGGATTTCAGAGTGGACCATCACAGAGTTACATTATTTACAGTCTCACATTACCTTATTTGCATATAAACTACCCCAATAAACTAGTGTCTAGTGAAGAAAGTCCCAAAGTATCAGACATATTCATAGTTTCAGTTACTGACTTCTTATAAAAATCCCTTCAACCAGAAAAGAATTCCAGGGATTCTAACTTGTAATTTGTATTCCCATTATATTTAATAACTCTTTATACAATCCATCTAGGTCAGTTTGTATGAATGCCTTGTTGCTACTTAGATGATTATGAGTTGCAATTCATTTAATGTGCCCAATGATTCATGTTTAATTTATTGAATTTAATGTAGTATCTGAGTGACCTATGCATGTGTAGTACTTTAAATGCATGCACACCAGCACACATAGCCCTCTGCAGTATTTTGCTTAAGTAATCAGCTTATCAATGTGTTAGAGTTTGAGATATTGTGTGACTCTTCATGCCACTGTTTAATTTAATGCTGCTTGCAGTAATGAGTCTGTCTGGGTTGACTGGCTACCTCTCAGGAGCTTCACGGCTTTTATGCCACCAATAATGGTTCAAGATGTGTCCAGTTTTGTGATTTGTTACCTGGGCATCTGGCATGAGCCGCTGACTTGTGTTTGAATCTCACTGTATTTTTGTGTTGGGAAACTAATTAATGAGTGCCCTTTGTTTACAGGTGGAGGTATGAATCTACCTTCAATACCTGACAAATCGAATGCCATTTACAAGTAATAATATCTTTTATAGAAATGATCTTTCTGTATAATAAGGCTATGTAGGGTATACCTATATGATTCCCTCAGTCTTTTGTAACGAAGTTTTTCATTAATGTGAGGAGAGTGGAGACTGCCTCAGGGAATTCCGAGCTCTTTTAAAATCCAGAATTTCAGGTCATTACTTTTGGCAGACCTATATTTTTATGCTGGCTATGAGCCTACTCTGTGTTCTGTTCCTGATAAAAGACTGTGCTTTCAGTTCTCATCATGATACTGAATCCTTGCAAGACAGGGACAATGAAATTATTAAGGAAAAACACTGTTGGCCTGATGAAATCCACATTACCAGGAGTGTTTTTTACCTTAACTGCATTCCTTTCATATCTGTAAACCACAGTACTCAAGTTGGTGCTTGATATCTGTGATACCAAGTAAGGGAAAATTGATATGGTATTCTTATTACCGAGTCCCAGAATTTTTTCTAACCTTTGTCTACATGACCAAATTCTGTTTTTTGCATTCACCAAATACTGTGATTTATTTTTTTTTTATATGCATTTTCCTGGGTTTTAAGTACTCATAGTAAGATAACTAAGAAGGATCTCACTGTAATCAGCTTTATTTCTGACTTCTGTTGAAGTACCTCAGAAAGAGTTCAGAAACTAGTTATCTGCAAGATTTTGTATGATCCATCTGCTAAATATTTGGATTTTAAAGTGAAATACAGTTCAGTGTATTTTTTCTTGCCAAATAGTTCCCAAGTAAACATCAATGTGCACTATAGTGACTACTGAGTTTTAATTTCCTGTTAATAAATAGACCCCAAATCCGTAAGGAGCAATGGTAATTCCATACTCAGATCTACACAACTTAGTTACACTAAATTGTACCCTGTAGTGGATCAGAAAATGTTAAGGGCAAAGTAGAAGTGTTGACTGTCAGCGCATCGAAAGCATTCAAACATAGACTAGAAAGATGCCTAGCAGAGGCATCTAGCAGAAAGATCCTAGATCAGTTTCTTCTTATTATTTTTTTTAAATATGTAAATTTAATGCAAATATTTTTATTAGCCCCATAAAACATTTAGAGTTTATAAAGCTAGGCTATCAACTTTGTAAGTACTGGCATAGCAAACTTTTGCACTGAATGCTAGTTTATTTCCAGGATTGTCTAGCAGAGGTAAAATGGCATAGTTCCGTCATTGGAGCTATGATTTATGTCAACTGATATGCCAGTCTCTTTGACTTGTATTTATTTCTATTGATATCCATTTGTTTTAGAAACTTTTCAAATGCTTTAAACATTCATTTAAAATCAAAGTGAATAAACATAAACCCATAAAGAACCACCTACACATAATCTAAGATTGAAGTGACTCCCTGATCTTTATCTGTAATGACTTTAAGAAGAAAAGTGGGTTGCATTGTAGAAAACCCCTAAGAGACAATAAAGAAATAAAGAAGTTCTGTTGCCTTAAACATATGTATTTAAAAGACAAGAGGCTAACAGCCAAATTTAGTGCTCTTGTGAGACTTAGAATTCCTTCTTGGACACTATAATTGATAGTAAAATCAGAAACATGTCACCGTGAAAGTTGATTTTGATGCCATTTTTCAATCTTGTTAATTTCTCTTAAGGAAAGACAAGATTATGGTCACAGGTCTCCAAGGCATGCCTCTTGCCCACCTTATGCAGATTTATTAACAGCACCTCTACAATGTCTTAGTAGGTCTTCTGCCTCTGAGACTGAGAAGTAGAATAGTTCTGTAATGAATGTAATAATGCCCTGCACCCCATATCCAGATGGTTCATGGACAAGCAAGCAGGGGTAGAGTCCAACACATAACTAGTAACTAGAGTGCTGAATTGCTACCTGACCGTCTGGGTAGCATCACTTGCTATTCTGTAGATTTCCTGTAGTGTCTATGACAAATTCCATAATTAATTGATATTCTATTTTACATTTATAAAGTAGACACAGTAGTTGTAATGGTATTGGGGAATAAATGCATTACAGATTTTGTATGTCTCAGCCACTATGGTAATAGAAGCAATATAATTTCCATAGATCGATTTCTGCTTTGTTTTGCAATATGATTTATGACAAATCCATGACTGAACCTGATCTTTAGAAATATCTTTGAAGCGTACTGTACCATTTTTTTCTGCTAACTTGTGAGAATCTTGAGTTAGTTACATTCTGCCTGTATTGCAACTAATGGAGAGTTTATTGTCTTAAATGCATCTTCACTGATAACAAGGCTTCCAGTCTGAGTTTCCTGGTAGCGAACTGCTGATTTCAGAAATGATATATTTCTATTGGTGGAAGAGATGCTCCTCTAATTGCCTTTTTTGATGATGTCAATAAATATATTGCATGTAGCTGTTAAATTGCTCAGCAACTTTTAGTAATATATATCCTGTGAGATGTCACTTTCATTTCATGCTACACAGCTTCTTTCTTCCTTCTATACAATAGCTTAGTTCCCTGTTCGCTTCTATGTGCTGAGATTGTGTGATGAGAACAACAGTAGATGCAATCAAACTCACAATTAGACTGTGATTCACATTATGTAAAAGATTCATCATGCCAATTGATGTGAAATGACATGTGGTCTCTAGGCGGTGATTGCACAAGGCTTTAATCTCTCCACACGCTGAACCCTGTACCTATAGTGGTTCAGCAACGCTTAGTTGTAATCATTTTAGTACTAATGCCTTTCCATGATTTCATTATGAACAGTGTAACAATGAGGCCTTTTTCTGCTACTTCTTCTAAATGCGAGGGTGTGCTGATTACACAGTTAACATCCTGCATGCAGTTGACCTTTTGGGTAGAAATGGCTTGAGACCAGTGTTTTTTTACTGTCCAGGGGTTAGCTTTCCTACTGAAGACAGATGACAATTTTTTATTCTTTATCCTAACATTCCTCTTTCCCTTCTTGGCCCGCTGGGTCAATCACTTTGAAACTTTCAAAGACAAGTACATACAGGTTTCTTGTAGGAGCTCAATCCAAAAAGCGGGCACTTTTGTAATTTCTAAGATGAGCAAGCATCTTAGATGAGATGACTTTTCTAAATGTCGATTTTCAGGAAAAGTGACTCCTAACCATAGCCCACATTTTCATGTAATTTATTGTAAATACTGAAAATTAGACTCTTTATATGGGCATCTCGGAAAGACTGCAAGTATCGCTCCAGATCTCTGACCCAAGTAGGGAGTAACTGGTGTTTGTGTGTATATCAAGAGTGAGATGTGGAAGAAAAGCATAACTCCACATAATGGTTACTGATTGGAAACAGTGCAGTGACTGGACAGGCAGGGGTTTTCCAGCCTGAAATCCAAATAGAAGTGGCTATGTCTTTAATGCCTGTGAATGACAAGGAATACATAGATGCTAATGTGCATTACTAAAGTCTCTTTCAAAGAACTGAGTATGACTGAGTAGCACTCATTTTTCATTTGTGAATAACTTATCTAGATGAAAAATCCTTTGAGACATGTATATCAAAATAAAAAAATCAAAAATATATAAATTGTTATGTCTTTGGTCAATAATTGAAAACATTCATTTTCAGAACTGTAAAAAATTAGTCTTTGGCTGTTTTGGAATTCACACTGTGTCCTATTTCATTAAGCAGGAAATGCAGATGATTAAGGATCAGCCATAAGCTGTAGTCATTGACTTCTGATATAATACTTTGAACCTATTTATGCTCAGAGTTCTTTTAATTAACTAATTTTTCTACAGGATCAAAGAGAACTAGAACCAAACCCCACTGAAAGCAGGAGAGCAGATAAAGCTTAAACAAAAAATTATATTTTGTAGTGGGAAATTCCATTTTTCTATTCACACACAAGCTGTAGCACAAAAGCTATGTTCCCCAGGCAAAGTTACGACCCCAAGAAAGATGTTCTGGAGGCTTCCTGAAGTCAAATAGGGGCTTTGCTGTTGTTACTAACACTGCTGAAAACTGTGTTTAGCTGCTGTAAATATGGGGAGCATTATAAAACTATAGTGCAGGTGAATTTTTCATGAGAGAAAATTGTGGTTGTTTGGGTTTGTTTGGGGTTTTTTTTTTGGACTTTATATTTAGCCACTCTGAAATTCTTCATTTGTGAAAGCAGTTCATGTGCTGGGAGCTAAGTAAACTGATACAGAAATGTCAAATCATCTCATCCATCTTAAGGAAAATTGTTGACTCAGTTGTTAAAGCTTTTACCTAAAATAGGTAACCTAGGAGAGACCACTCAATCTATTTAACATATGTAGATATTTCACTGGTAACATTTAAATGGACAAAATCTATCCCAAAGGCCATTTACAATAAAACATTCATCTGGCCATTCAATTTTGATAGATGTAATTTTTTTTCTAAATGAGCTTGACGTTCATTATAATAGAAACATATGTCGATGGTAACAGCATTGAGGGCCATGTGCCAGCCGTCCTTTGTTGCTCCTGATTGTACACTGGAGTCCTGGCTATGCTCAGGTTGTTTCCAGCTAGGACTGCAGATGTTGATTTTGTTCTTCTACTCACCAAGCGATAGGCATGTCCAATTATACCTATCACTAACTAGACTCTTTATGCACCTGCAATTTATTTCTTAGTCAAAACAAATCTACAGGTGGAAACTGAGATTAGAGCTCCATAGAAATGCATTTCCTAACAGTTGCAGCAAACACTGTAAAAGGGCTGAGGTTCATATGAAGTTTCTGTATTCTGCACCTGAAGGTTCCAACTTTAAATTTTCAGATTTCAGCTGGGGTGAGAGGAATTGTTCTACTAGCTTATTAAGGTTTTCATAATGTGAAATGCTCTTGTGAGACCCCACCTGGAGTACTGTGTCTTGTTCTCAGGCCCCCAACACAAGAAGGACACAATGCTGTTGGAGTGAGTCCAGAGGGCCACAGAGATGATCAGAGGGCTGGAGCACCTCTCTTATGAAGAGAGGCTGAGAGAGTTGAGGTTGTTCAGCCTGGAGAAGAGAAGGCTCCAGGGAGACCTCATAGCAGCTGTTGCCTAATGAGGTGTAGCAACCTGGTTCGCCAACGGAAACAATGACCCCTCTCGGGCCGCTCGGGCCATCAGCTCACAGACACCCATATGGGGGATGGCAAAATGGTGTTTATTAGTGGGTAACATCGCGTTATATAGCCTAGGTTTACGACGTCACATCCTTCTGCTTACATCAAAGGCTAAGACTATTGGCTATCTGGAGAGGGGGTCCTTATCTTATCTTTCCGTACAGCGCGACATCTTCTGACCGCCAAGCCCTAGCTACCTACAAGCAGCCTTCCAGCATCTGGAGGAGGCCTACAGGAAAGCTGGAGAGGGACTTTTTTGCAAGGGCGTGTAGTGATAGAACAAGGGGGAATGTTTTCAAACCAAAGGAAGGTAGATTTAGACTGGATTTTAAGAAGAAATTCTTTACTGTGCAGGTGGTGAGACACTGGAACAGGTTGCCCAGAGTTTGTGGATCCCACCTCCCTGGCAGTGTTCAAGGCCAGGTTGGATGGGGCTTTGAGTAACCTGGTCTACTGGGAGATGTCCCTGCCCACGTCAGAGGAGTTGGAACTAGATGATCTTTAAGGTCCTTTCAATCCAAAGCATTCTACGATTCTGTGAAATGAAAAGAGAATATTAACTTTAGGGAAGTATTTGGAGAAGAGAGTTCACTCTGATTTGTGAGGACCACATCATGAATCTCTCTGTCCTTTACACTTTACTCTGAATAGACTGTCTGAACACTGAAATACACTATATGATCATTTGGAAACAGCATGTAACTATGCTTACTGGAGTTGCAAACTGGATGTTCTGCAAACCAGTGGAAGTTAGAAAACCCAAGCAAACAAACAAAACCCAAACATTTTTGCTAATAAACAACCCAAAATCTCAAACACTGCTTGTACTTTGCTCTCACTTTCCTACTTTTCTTATTTTCTTTACTGATCTGTATTTCATTTGCTTTTTCTGTTCTTCAAATTTAGCCATCTTACAGCCTTTATATTTAGTTTTATGGATTTCTAATATTGGTCTTAAACTGGATCATACCCTTTACTTGATCAAATTTTGAAACTAAATGTGGACTAATGCTGGAGTGATGTCAATACTCAGCCACTAACTTTCTAGACTTGCATTTAGATATAATTGTGTGTGTTTAATGTACACAAAACTGCTGTGCATAAATAACTAATCAACTATGCAGACAGCAGAGTACAGTGTAGACATGTCTGGATCCAATCTATGAAAGGAATGAGAGGGATTTTTTCTTAAAAATAAATAGTATTTTCTCTCAAAATACTCTTACATGTCTTCTTATATATCTAGACTTATCATTTAGGGGAGAGAGAGATTTGAAACTTCCTCTAAGGGCTACTGTAAAAGACCTTTAAAGGATTTTGTTTTGCTCTCTCAACACAGCTGGCTATACTTACACATCTGCCACAGATTATGTCTCAGTAAGAGAGCTGGCAGGGTGGACTATGCATGTGTGCCTCAGGATCTTTCTAATTGGGCATCATAGCATAGACCATTGATAAAGGTGTGATTGGGGGCATATGACTTTGTGCTAGAGTTCCTGCAGCTCAGGCACATATTTTCTTCTGATGACTCCGCAATTAGAATAGTGTCCTCCAGGATAGCTTTGGAACAGACATGGGTGGTAATTTCTTAAACTGTTGCAACAAGAGTCACTAGAGTTCATCTTCCATGTTATTAACTATTAATTATAAACATAGACACAGAGATATGCACACAGAATTAATTCATCCCTTGTGTAATGCTCTATGTTTAAGAGACAAAGAAGTAGTGTTGGTTTTATGTTTCTAGTAAATCAACATCTTTGTCCTTAGAGACAGCTGTTTTGTGTATTATAATAGTAACAAACATTGTTTATAGCCACACTTTCTTATTTCACTTGAACAGATATTCATTTGCATGAAAGAACTTAGATTTTGATGTCATACCAATTATATATGCATATACAAAACTTTTGTGAATAAATCAGGCAGGTAGCTCAAAAAATGTGTCTACCTATGGCTAAGCAAGTATTGTTTATAACAATACTTGTTATGTTGTGTGTGCCTACCATGGGCACAGGTGCTTTCAAAAAAAAAATAAATCTGAATTTTGATGATGTAAGTAGCAGCAAGACAGAATATTGCTGTGACCCTCTGATGCTTTTAGCTTTTATCTTTTTTCTTCAAAACAGTTCTTTTCAGGACAACTGAGTTAATTTGATTATATTTGTAAAATATTTTCATATTGTTCTCCATACTGGATAATTTTGAAAGGGAATATTATGAGTTAAATATTGTGAAAAAGTACTAAATATTTTATAAACAAAGGAGCGGGAAAAGAAATTTCCTTCTTTTCCTGGTTAAATAAGAATTGTACCAAATTATTAAAAAAAAAAAAAATATAGTAGCAAATTTGCTATTATTGCTGTCTTCTACATACCACAGACATTATTATACTGCTTCCTCACTGCTTTTGCCTGTTTGTAGAGCTGAGATAGAACAATTTACATTTTTATTTAAAAAAAAACAACCAAAAATCAGCTTTGATAGTTTCATCGTGATATGATACTGCACATCAAAACTGCTCTTTGATTGAACACTCACTTTTCATTAACGAGTCATATTTTTTCATTTATTTTATTTTTTATTTGAATATTTTAAATTTTTTTAAGTGTTCAAGTACATGAGGGGCTGATAAAGCTGCTGACAGATAAGCAGAAGGAAGACAAGACCCATTACTGGGTCTCAACAGTGCTGTTACACTTGCTTCCCAGTCTTCAAGCCCTCTGACTCTGCTAGCCCTAGGCCTCCCTCAGATCAGCTGTTTCTGATTTATGCATGGGGGAATCTCCTGCAATAAATCCATATAAAGACAAAGTATTTATACCCTACTTGTGGATTTTCCTGACTTAAACTGGTTGAGCCTACCCAATGCTCTGTTGTGCCATGTAGTCCTAACAGTCCATGTCTCTCTACTGCTTCATTCCATGACATAGATATTTCCTTGGAAAATATCATCCAGGTGGCCAAAACTCCCACTGGATAGCTGGCCTTTCATAATACTGAGCCACAAAGGACCTAGTATTAGAGAGACATGATTATATAGATCTTCCATGCCTTCTTTGTAAAGTAGGTGATCAGAGAGCGAGTCTGGAGGCAAAGTCTGGTTGGCTTGATAAATAAGGACTGAAAATGAAGGACAACAAAGGACAAGGAGTTACAGTTTGATCCCTTGTTCCTAATGTCATGGTCCTCTGTCAGTCACAGGCCCAATACAAGTAGAAAGTTTTTGATTCTGTTAGGTGATTTTTCAGAAGTGAAAGGATCCCATGAATTGGTTACCATGACCCGCTGGTGCTTTTAGATTTTTATTTTCCTTCAAAATATTTTTTTTCCAGAACAGTTGATTTTATGAACTATTTGGTATTCAAATATGAGCTTGTAGAAAGCTTTGCTTTATTTGCAAGACTGATTCATAGGGCTCTGATTCCGACACCATTTTCCACTCATTCATGATAGTAAGACATTGCCAGGACAGCTAAGACAATGGTTCTAAACTGCGTAGTTAAGTTTCTGATTAAGTTAAAACTGATTAAGTATTTTGGCAAAATATTAATTTCAGATATTTTTCCTAGCATGACCTCTCTCTTTTAGTTCTCTTCAGTTTTCTTGTTGGCAGAGCTTTGTCACTTGGGAGCATGGAATAAATTAAATTGTTGGCCAACATCCAACCAACAAATTGAAGCTTAAACTAGGTATGAATAGTACTGAAGTCCAGCTATCAAGCCTACCTCATTATTAATAAGAATAGCATAATCTAATCCTAAATTACAAAGAGACTTTAAAACTAGCGACCTTGATTCTAGTAATGCTGGACATCACTTGTACAAAACAACTTTTACTGTGTTTTCTGTTTGGTTGCACAAGTCAGCAAGGTTGCACAAGGCAGTTTAACGCAGAGGAGGTACCCCGGTGAAATTCTGCTGACACCTTTGATCATCATCCCACAGCTTTCAAGTGGCAATTTAGCACAGAGGTCTGTGAAATACAATGTGATGTAGCTTTCCCCTGTAGCAGAAAGACGGTATTCTTAAAAGTTGCAACAGTTTAGCAGTTTACTGCCCTTATTATATTTCATGGGTGTACCAGCTTACTCCAAGTGCAGTGGATGTGCTTTTTCCATCTGATAGCTGATTAATCAGGAAGCATAACATAGGAATAGATAATAATTCCTTAGATATTTTCATTGGCATAGGGGAAAGTATAGAGTGAGGTTGCAGCATTGTTACACACTTTCCAAGAAGTAATTTTTATCTAGTTCTTGGTTTTTACAAACTATTGTCATCTGATCGGTTCCCCAGAAGTAGGGATTTTTTTCTTCTGTTTTTTTCCCTCTTCACTAGACAGATGCATCAACAGTAGGAGGGCTGGTTCATCTCCACTGATAATAGCATGCAGGATAATTTTGCCATGTGACTCACTTTATTCTTTGACTCTAAAAGACATTTGAAAAAAGTGGCATTAATTTAAATAGATTTTCCAGAAACAGGATTTACTAAAAAAAATAAATTAAAATCCTTACTTTAATCTCATCTTTAAAAAGTACAGGAAAGAAAAAGCTTACTATGATGTTCCAGCATTTTAAAGTATCGAAGACTGAAAATATTCTCTCAGTGAGTAAATGGAACATATTTGGGGAAATGTATTTGCAGTGAAGAATTTTTACCTCCATGCGCATCACTGCTTTCTTAGTCAGTCAAGGAAAAATAATGCTTTTTGCTGCCTCCTGCTCTTTTATAGTGAGACCTGCATCTAACCTTGACCAGGGTCATGGCATGGAATGAATTGATAAGGAATACTTCATTTAGGATTAAATAACAATGAGACTGACAGAGCCTAGAGGGGTTTGCAATCCTAATGGACAGTTTATCAGCACTCTTAGGAGGAAAAACAATATGACTTGGATTAGTTGCTTCCTATGTGCCAGGTCACTCAAGACAAACGTACCCAGCAGGCTAATCTAATATTTTCTCCCAACATTTTAAAGAACATCAAAGCTGTTAAATACCTGAAACAGAGAAGTATTGTTAGCTGATTCTTACTGGAATACACATTTCTCTGTTCTTTTGTTAACCTGTGCAGGTTCTCCTATGATCCAGTGGATTCTGTTAAATGTGTTGTGGTATGAGAAACTTCATTCCATTTCCCTTCTAGCAGCCTAGCTCCAAGTTGAGTACCTTACTGTATGTGGCATAAACAGTTTGTTGAAGATACATTTCACACGTATTTCAAGAGATTGGTGAGACATTGCTAGTGTTGGAAGGAAAAGAGAAAGTCTGAGATCTGACTGGCACTCCACATGTCAGAGGATTTTGATGTAAGTGGAAAGCAAAATCCTGAGCACAAATAATGCAAGCAGCTACATGGAACTCTGTGCTTATGGTGCCTATCTATTTTTTTCTCAAAATTCTTAGGCCAGTCTAAATCTGGACTCTAGAAATAAGCTCAGAAATAAACCCAAGTTTTCTCCACTAGCAACATAGGTTTCTGATTGCTGTTAATAACACTACACATATCATATCAGATTAAAAGCAAAACCAAAAACAAACACAAAAGAACCCCCAACTGTGGCCAAAAATAATTAATTAGTCAGAATAATCTGTCTATTGTCTATTGTCTATCGTTATGCTACAGTTATCTGCCTGTGATCCTTCTCCTGCCTTGTGTCCATGCATAGCCTTGCAGAGCACCAAGCCAGGACTCATGCTAGCAGTTTAAAACTACTGATAATGACCTGTCCTGGTCTTGTACAGTTTGCTGGTATAGATGGAGACTACAAATTTTGCTTTTCTTGCCTTATGCTGATCTCTTCCTAAAGGAGATGTAAAGCGATACCTTTCCCTATATCACCTTTAAAACCCACCTTAAGAAAATTTAACCTATTTGTAGTGAAGATCTCGAACCTGTATAGGAAGTTGAAGTCTACCAACAATAGGTTTTCTTCCATTAGTTTTTCACAGACCATGAAGAAATGTTTCATAAATGTTATCCAAAAAAGGATGTATAACATTAACTTCAGCAGCTGCGTTTAATTAGGGGTGGTGTCAGCATCCATGGAATCCTATGTCCAGGTATCTCCAGAACTTTGCAATCCAAATTTGATCCTAATTGCATTTAGATGTCTATAAGGGGGAATGTTGCTAATGATTTTCCTTAATATTCTTCTGTGATTTGGGGACCTGACCTGCCATTTTCTTTTCAAACAACCATTGGATTTCTTAAAAATCCAAACACAGCACTGCAAGCAATCACCCCGGTATTCATCTTAGAAATACAGATTAATGGCTGAAGAATCTAAATTAATAAATATATTTTCTTCTTTTTATACTATGATGATTTGATTCTGTTCCAAACCTTCATCTTTCCTTTTTTATATGTTATTTCCTTCAGCTTGCTCATAGCTGTATTTCAAGTTAGAGACTAGGACACTGCCTTTGTATCTCAGTCAGAATGTGACATTCAGTATTTTTATTTGCTCAACAGTTGTCTTCACTGTAAGAATACAGATGTACTCAATCTTCTAGATTTGCTTTGGTTCCAGTTATCATTGTGTTATTTGTACAACTTTGTAGTAGGTTATAAACCTGTGAAAGCCTGATTCTCATTTTTACCATGTGTTTTGAACAATACCAACATCCTGAGAACTTCTTATGGTCCAATTTTATACCTATTATTTCAACTATTTTTTTTTCTATTAGTCATAAGTAATAATTTCTTCCCTCTTCCCTTTTCACTGGTTGCAACAGTGCCTTATTTTATTTTCCAAAACTACTTTTGTTTTGCATGTATGTTTTTGGTAACACACATGTAACTGTATGTTACAGTTTAGCCTAATTTTTCAAATGTGGATAACAAAAAGAAGGCACCTGTATTGGAGTTTAACATTACTTCCAAATTCTAGACAACTAGAATTTTGTTTCAAAAATAGGTCCTTTTAAAGAATCTTCCCTTGCATATCCTTGCTGTTACAAATGGCTGTCTCTGTGTTACTTTATGTGACATAAGTGACTCATAAACATCCAGTCTAAAAGATTTGACCTAGAATTTACTCAGATTTTAGGAAATAAAAAGTGTCACTTGTTAATTGGATATCTAAAACTGATTTTTTTCAGATAAAAAAGTAATCCTCTTGAATTCTGAGCTGTAAAAGTTGAAGTGTTACATGAGTATTTCTCCAAGTTATATTTAATATAACTGGCTTTTATGATAGGAACTGGAAGATGCCAGTTATGGGAGCATACCAACACCAGGACCCAAGGGAATATGCCAGAGTGGTATATGTTAGTTTTGATTTTATGCACTGTACATTACATGATAAAACCAAGGCATATATTATAAAATATGGCACTTATTTTAGAAGCAGCACAACTGTTAATTTCACAAAACTTAGTTCTCTACTGTAAATGCCTATAAACATTTTTAACATGCAGACTTAGAACTACTTGTATCGTTATCCATTATTTAGATGGCGCTTTAAATATATGGCAATGAAACTGTTCTCTAGCAATCTGTGAAATTAAGAGAGTATGTTTTTTCTGGTGGACTTTTCAGCAGACTGATATAAATCCTATTGAGCTCATTAGGAATATTTCCTTAATTTTTACTCAGGGTAGAACTGTAACATGAAAAGAATTTACTATTATAAAAGGAATTACCTTTATAACAGGTTTGTAATAAACTGTAACATAAGGTTTGTTTTAATAATTCTCATGAATTTGTGATAAAATTCCTAGGTTTTCCACAGATACCTTTTGCAACCTTAAACAAATCATTCAAACTGTTTGCTTTGTTCTCTTACCTGTAGAATGGGGAAAACGCTTCCTTTGTCCCAAGATTATAACATCTGTTGTCTAACCTAGATGGCATTTCAGTATAGTAACCCCTTTTCTTACATGCCTATCACATAACTGAAAATTATGAGTATTTCCAAATATTGATACTTACAAATTTCAGTGGGTTAGCTCTGCTAAGTTCTTTACAAGCCCTTCCACAGATGATGTACCTACTTCATTTAATTTTCCAGACATGTACATTCTATGGTGTTGAACTCATAACCAAGATTAACTGACTTGAGCTTGACTGAATAAAGTCACAGTTCTACCTTTTCTAGGAACTCCAGAGCTCCCAGGATTTCTGCATAATCAGTTTTCATTAATTCTAATATAGCTGTTCCTGTTAATAGAGTTTTGCTGACCATTTCCTAAACGACTTGATCACTCACCTACTTCTTTATTTTCTGTCACGGTATTTTTCATGGAACCGTGCTTAGTAACATAAAGTAAATCTTCAGTGCTTTTCTCTTTTTTTGCTGACCTACAAAAGGATTAGGTGAGCATGTAGGATGTATATTTTGATTGATCTTTCCTCTCATAGATCCTGCAGTGTAATCTTTGTGATATAAACATGGAGGTAAATATATGCTGATGGGCAATTCTCTATTAGGGTGAATTTAACAATGTGTTTTGGCTGATCTAACAGCTAGCTCCTGTGCTAGTGCCTGGCTACTGCCCTGTTCTCCACTGTTAGGCACAGGCCTCCACTTCCTTCCTTGCACCATTCCTGGTGCTTGTCAGTTTGCTGGAGGAGCTGAGTCTGCTCACTAAGCCAGCAGAAAACCAACACATGGCAATTTAGAAATAGTGATTTTGGTGTATCTGTTTACTGGGAGATCAGCCAAATTGCAGTACTAAACTATACTGAGCTGTTAGATCATCTTGGTCATGCAAAGAATACCTTTAGAAAATCCTGATGTAGATTTTCTTCATTATTTCTCAGGTAAGAGTAGGAGGGACATCCTGGCCAACAGTATGTAGTTGTGGCCGCAATACTAGAACTGTTATTTTCAGTTTATTTGAAGTCTCACTTTAAAGGCTAACATCTGATGAAATAACAGTAGTTCTTATAATTCAAATGATTGCCAACTATGAGGCTGAAATATGTGATTGTGAGTAAAATATATGTTTTTGCTTTCTCTCCATGTCTTGTGGGTAAACAGATGTAGATTTCCTAGTGTAATAACTGTAACAGTGCTTTTTGGAAACAGTATGAGATTAAATCAAAAGCAATTTCCTTCACTCTATCTAGTCTTGAAATAGATTTTTAAAATGTCAGATATTTGTTATTTGTCATAAATACAACATGTTCCTAGTTCAACAACAATTAGCAATATATTTAAAGTTTCTATTTGCTTGTAACCATCAGTGGTTTAGTGATATGTAGTCATCTGTTTATGATATTTCTCTAGGAAAAAAATGTTTGGGCAACGGCTTAAATGCTTTGTAGAGTAGGGCCTATCTACCACAATCAAGTAAAAGTAATGCACTGACTATTTCTTGTAAAGAAAGTTTTGCTAAACACTGGAATGGAGTTTTAGTCAGAGTTCAAGAACATTCACCCTTCTAATGTCAGCATGTAAAATACTTTCTCAATGACCTGCCAATTAGTGATGAAAGTTAATTTTAAATTTTTGTATGAGTCAGTGAGAAGGAAAAAAAATTATGGCAAATTTGTTCTGATATTTTAAGCCTTAAAAGTAGTACTGCTTGGTAAAGCTAATTCTCTGATAATTGCCATTTACATTTTCATAAAAATCCCTTGACATTCTGCAGTTTTGACCTGTGTTTCTGAGGGATGATTCATCTGAACAAACGAATGGGATGAATACTGATAAGCAATCTAAGAAACAGAATATTACAAATACCATGTTTCTCTAGTTCTTATGGAATAGCAATAAAGATAGATATGGTACAAAATGAAAAGAACAAAACTGTGTATCTTTGGGAAAATTTCTCCTTGGTTAGCTGGAAAGAACTCACATTGTGTTTTGTTTGTTTCAGCTTTGTATGAAGTTACAAAAAGTACCAAAATGTATCTTTGCTATCTTTACAGTTAACCAAGTACATGTCCTGGAGGAGTTGTAATGCTTCCTATTTCCATGAGAGGGTACTATAAACATACCAAAACCTTGCTTTGTTGACTTCACCTGCAAATAAATGGATGTTTCTTTCAGTTTGGAATTTCCTGATCATTTTCAGTGTTTATAAATTCTGTGTACCATCAGATATATTTGCTTTGCTGAAAACATAAGTCGTTTATGTAGCCTCACTAAAAACATTTGAAAACAAGTTTAATAAACATTCTCTTTTCCTTGTAAATATTCAGTGGATATTCTCTTTTAAAAAGGAGTCTTGTTCTAAAACTTCTGTGTTTAAAACGCCAATGTGGATGGAGGTACAAAAATGTTCCTTACATACAGAATATCTTGCACATCCTGGCAGTCAAAATACACTTCCTTTCTCTGTAGATACAGAAAGCAATTCTGTCAGCAGAGGCAGAGCTCAAGAATCTGAAGCTGTATGTTCACTATATCTTGTACTAACACGTTTTACAGAAAAACAGCAGTCACCTGTCAGCGAGTGGCTGTCCTTGGGACAAGTGCTCGTTACGTGGGTGCTGCTCCTTGCACTGGTGCCATGGTCCCCTGTGGAGTGGGTGCTCTGGTGTGCTTCAAAGAATTCTTTGAGTTCAGCCACCTGGGTTGCTCTTCTTTATACCTATTTTCACATTATTTTCCCAATGGCTTTTTATTTATCTGACTACTTGAGGTCAGGTGATTCTCTGTGTGGTCAGTGACAGGGTTGGGCCAGCCCAGGCTGGGCCATTGGCCCACAGGTGGACTCAGTTCTGCAAAGTCTGTGGCCTGGCAGGACAGGGCTGTGGGGGGCTGGACCAGTAGCAGGGACAGACAGCCCTGGGGGGCTGAAATGTGTCCTGGGTCATGGGCAGGGCTGGAGTAGGGAGGAGGCCCCAGGGGGCTGGGCAGGGACCTAGGGACCTGTCAGTGCCCTCAGCCCTGACAATCATAGAAAATAAATCAATAGTTTCTAATACATAAAGGACTAAGCCCAAATAGGATGGTAGCTTGAGGAAGTGTATTTGAGATGGTCACTGTAGATACAGCTCAGAACTTCTCTCATCCCCAACCTTCATTCTCTTCTCCTTGGGCAGCAGTGTCCACTCTGGCTAGGTTGTGTTGGCAGCTTGCAAACAGGCAGATGCTCAGTAGTGAATTAAATACAATTTTAGAGTCTAAGGTTAAAACACATGAGTAGTCATGTGGTAAGAGTTCAGTCTGTTTATTCAAAGCTGTTAATAAGAAAATTTTACTTTTTATCAGAAGAACCTGGATAAGATTAAGTGTAGTAGTCTGTCCATACTATTATAATTTTGTGGCGAATCAGGTACTGTTTGTTCCACAACAAACATAAAATGAGCATAAACTCTGGTTTTATGAGGTCTGGATAATTTAACATATATGGTCTTATGCCCATTCTTGACTGAGATAAAATCTGCGCCTATATGTGATTCTGCATCAAAAAAACCCTGGGATTAAAGATCATTGGCTATATGTCAGACCTTCAGATTGTAACACAGATAGTCTTACAACACTGTGAGAAACCATTCTAATGGGACCACTTATAGGGTAAGATGTTATTTGGCTTATGGATATTGGAATTGGTACATAGAAATCAAACTATCTGCATGGTTCATGAAAAATGCAAACCTTCTTGGAAAGGCTATGGAAAACAAATTCAATCAGACAAGAAATCTAGCAGCAGGAACTAGTGATTCAGTCTGATTTTGTTCACACTTTAAAATCATATGTTCAGTTCTTATTTGCATTGGTTTCATATATACTACATGTGGTTTATGAACAACTACACCAACAACCTTCTAGTATCTCCTTTAAGCAAAACTAAACCTTATACACCTCTGCAGGTGACATAAGGGGAAGTTTATTTTAGAACCCATTTTTCTGCATATACAGTCACGATGAATTCAGGAGAGAGACTGAATTAAGCTTAGCCTTATATCCCCTGGATACTTCCCACTTCCTTTATACTTGATTGTTGACATAGAGGAGAGCCTGCTTCCACAAACCAATTTTGTGCCTCTTTCTCAACAAAACATTGCTCCTCCATTTTTCTGAAACCCCATACACATATTTCTTCTAAGCCCACCAGCTGTCTTCCTGCATAAAACTCACATCCTCAGAAACCTATGTAATTTAACTATTAATTTCACAAGAGGATAGGTTATGAGTTGGTTGTTAATATCGTCCTGGTGTTGAGATGGTGAAATACAATCATTCCAGTCATCTTTCTACTTCCAAACCCACAAACACATCCTCTGCACATTAATATACTAGTAATAGCAGTGATATAGAATACACAGACATCAGAGACCTAAATTTTGTGTTTCTGACCCATTTTTATTTGTTTTTTCTTGGTTTGGATTTTTTTATTTATTCCCCCCCC